>JAJEKV010000044.1:8229824-8362387 GCA_021234155.1 Isoetes taiwanensis | reverse complement strand
ATAGTTACGTATTGCTAAGCCAAAGTAGCTCACTTCCATCACACTCAGAATAATTGGCTCAGGATGTGCATGCGGATATCGCCGTGGAGGGCGGAGTGTTTCTTCGCAAACCGACCGTGTGTAACTTGCTCCCTAGGGTAATTTCGCCATCTTGACGATTTGTTGGTGGTCTATTTGCCATTCCCGAGCATCCCTATGTCTTGAACGACAAACAAGGCGGTTTCTAAGGTCGACATCAGGACGCCTCATGGCTTACGTTATCCCGACCCCATCTCGGGAATCTTTTTGACCTTCCCCAAGAGGGGCCCCGAACGGGAGGATCCAAATGCCGGATAATAGGGAACGGGCCCGGAGGGTGGCTGGGCTTGCCAGCTGTAATGGGGAGCGCCAGAAGGGTCAGCCGGAACTTTTTGGATCCCGCCCGGGTCCTGACTCTCCTTGTGAGGATCCTCGTAAGGTCCCGGCCTTGGATTTGGGAAGGGTGCTGCCTGCTCCCGCAAATCTGCTGCCCCGACTGCTCTAATGCTAACCCTTGACCTAGACTTTCTCCTAAAATTCCGAAAATTGGGCCGTAATGAGAGATGAATTAGGATCCAGCCGGCAAAACCGGAATTTATTTTCGTGCAATGCATTAATTTAATTTACGAATGTCTCGCTAATCAAAGAAAAGCGCCTCGGCTTCTACTTGCCAAGACGGAGGAGGAAAGGCCCAAACTCCGCCTCCACGGGCCCCTTGCTCCGTATTCCTGGCTGCTGCTTTACCAGTCCTGCGGCATCAGGGACTCGCCCCAAACATAAACCTTCTAGAGCCCTGCAACCCATGTGGTTTACGCCGGGAGGTCTCTCTCCTTGTCGATTCGGGCCGACCTTGGCACTGTGGTCTGAAGTGAGTTAAAAGGACGCCAGAAGGACTTAAAATCCTCTCCTCGAGGTCAGTTGTCTCAAATTCTCTCCCTAAGGCCCCTGGGAACGGATCAGCACCTCCTGAATCATTGACCGACCGCCAATGGACCTTTAACGCCGACATTGCCCTCGACCAAGTTCCGCACAAGACCAATTCAACTCCAAGAAGCGCCTAAAGTAGCTCACTTCCATCACACTCGTAGTCAATTGGCCCAGATGTGCATGCGGATACTGGGCCGCGGGAGGGCGTGAGTGTTTCCTTCTTCGCAGAAACCGACCGTGTAACTTGCTCCTTAGGGGTAATTTCGCCATTCCGGACATTTAAGGGTGGTCTATTTGCCATTCGAGCATCCCTTAAGGCCCGAACGACAAAAACAAGGCGCTTCTACAAGGCCGACATCGCATTTTCACGGTTTGGATGTTCTCCCGGACCGACCGGAATCTTTTGACCTTCCCAAGAGGGGCCTCCAACGGAGGATCCAACCACGGATAGGGGAACCCAGCTCGGGAGGGTGGTCGCTAGCGCAGCTCTGGGGAGTCTCGAAGGGCCGCCTCGGAACTTTTTGGATCCCGCCTCCCTGTCCTGGGACTCTCCTCTTGTGAGGGATCCTGCAAGGTCCCTCGCCTGCTTGACTTGGGGAGCAGTGCCAGCCCCTAAGGTCTTGCACCCAAGCCGCCTCGACTGCTCTAATGCTAACCCTTTGACCTAGACTCCTTCTCCTAAAATTCGGAAATTAATGTGTCGAGATGAATTAGGATCCACCTGCAAAAACCGGAATTTATTTTTCGGTAATGCATTAATTGCGAATTTACGAATGTCTTGCTATCGCAGAAAGCGCCTCGACTCTACTTGCCACATCGGGAGGAGGGGAAAGGCCCAAACTCCGCCCGCCGGGCCTCTTGTCTGTGATTCCTACTGCTGCTCGCCAGTCCTGCGTAACTGCACTGCACCTCGCCCCAAAACGGGAAACCCTTCTAGAGCCCCAGCAACCCACGTGGTTTACGCTTTCTGAGGCCCCTCTCCCTTTGTCGATTCGGGTCAATCTTGGCGCCTGCGGTCTTGAAGTGGAGTTAAAGTTGACGCCAGAAAGGCTGACCCCAAATCTCTCCCAGGTCGCTGTCTCAAATTTCCTCTCCCTAAGGCCCCTGGGACGGACGGGCGACCTCCCTCCTAATCACCAGGCGATTCGACCGCCAATGGACCTTAACGCCGACATTGCCTCGGGGACTGTTCCGTGGGCCGTAAGACCACCCGAACTCCAAGAAGCTACTTAAAGTAGCTCACTTCCATCACACTCGAGTCAATTGGCCTGTATGCATGCGGGATAATTATGGAGGTTTCTTTCGCGAAAAACCGACTGCAGAACTTGCTCCTAGGGTAATTTCGCCATTCCTGACGAGATTTACAGTGGTCTATTCACATTCCCGAGCATCCCTAAGGCTCCGAACGGCAAAAATAAAGGCGGTTTCATACACGAGCATCGACGCCATGTTTGACAAGTTATCCCGACCGATCTCGAAATTTTGACCTTCCCAAGAGGGGCCCCCAACGAGGATCCTAATCTGGCCGGATAGGGGAACCGGCTCCCGGAGGGTGGTCATTAGCATGCAGCCCTGGGAGCGCCGCCAGAAGGGGTCGCCTCGGGAACTTTTTGATCCCGCCTGGGGTCCCTGGGACTTTGTGAGGGATCCCCGTGTCCTCGGCCTCATGGACTTGGGAAAGGGTGCCACTGGGTTGTTCTCGTGAACGGGTTGCCCCGACTGCTCTAATGCTAACTGACTCCAGACCTTCTCCTAAAAATTCAAAATTGGGCCGTAGGCCGAAAGATGAATTAGGGATCCACCGCAAAAACCGAATTTATTTTGCAATGCATTAATTGCGAATTTACGAATGTTCACATCGCAGCGCCTCCACTCTATCACTTGCCACACGGAGGAGGAAAGGCCCAAACTCATCTGCCTCTGTCTGCATTTTGGCCGGCCGCTCTCGCCAGTCCTTAAGTGCAAATTTACTGTGACTCGGCCCCCAAAACATGTAAACCTTCTAGAGCCCGGCAACCGCTGTGGTTTACAAGCCGGTGTCTTCCTCCACGATTCGCCGGACCTTGCTATGCCGTGTCTTGAAGTGAGTTAGTGTTGACGCCAGTAGCCGGACTCTAAAATCCTCCTGGGAGGCTGCTTGCCTCTAAATTTCCTCTCCCCAAGGCCCCGGGAACTGAACACTCACACCTCCCTTCCTAATCACGATCCGACCGCCAATGGACCTTAACGCCGACACGCCTCGGGACTAAGTTCCGTACGTATGACCAATTCAACCCAAGAGCGCCAAAGTAGCTCACTTCCATCACACACTCGATCAATTGGCCTAGGATGCATGATACCGCCGTGGAGGCGAGTGTTTCCTTCTTCGCAAAACCGACCGCGTAACTTGCTCCTAGGGTAATTTCGCTACCATTCCGACGATTTGGCAGGTCTATTTGCCATTCCGGAGCATCCCAAAGCGTCTTAACGACAAAACAAAGGCGGTTTCTACAAGGCCGATATCAGATTTCCACGGTTTGACAAGTTCTCCTGACCGACCGAATCTTTGACCCTTCCTAAGAGGGGCCTCTCGAACGGAGGATCCAACGTCGGATAGGGAACCGGCTCGGGAGGGTGGCTAGCGTGCAGCCCCGGGAGCGCCGCCAGAAGGGTCACTGGGAACTTTTTTGATCCCGCCTCCGGGTCCTGACTCTCCTTCTTGTGAGGATCCCCAAGGTCCCGGCCCTTCGCTTGATTTGGGGAGAAGGGTGCCAGCTCGGGTTGTTCTCGCGAACGGTCAATCAGTTTTAATGCTAACCTTGACCTAGACCTTCTCCGAAAAATTCAAAAATTGGGCCGCAGTTGAGATGAATTAGGATCCACTGCAAAAAAACCGAATTTATTTCGCAATGCATTAATTAATTTATTTAATGTCTTGCCATTGTAAAAGCCGCCCGACTTCCCCACTTGCCACATCGGAGGAGGAAAGCCCAAACTCCGCCTCCGCTGGCCTCTTGCTCCGTATTCTACCGCCGCTTCCTGGCTGTGTCCTAAGTGCAATGCACTGTGACCTGCCCCCCAAACGTAAACCCTTCTAGAGCCCGCAAATCCAAGGTGGTTTACGCTTCGAGGCTCCTCTCCTTGTCGGCCTCGGCCGGGACCTGGCAAACAGGTCTCTGTATGGAGTTAGTGTTGACGCAGGCCGACCCTGCAAATCCTCCTGAGGTCGCTTGTTCCCCAAATTTCCTCTCCCAAGGCCCCTGGGGACGGACGGGCGACTCTCCGAACGCGATCTGACTCTGCCAATGGACTCCTAACTGACATTGCCCTGGGGACCGTTCCAGGGGCTGCAAGACCAATTCAACTCCAAGAAGCGCCAGTGCCTACTTCCATCACACTGTGAGTCACTGGCCTAGATGTATGATACCGCTGTGGAGGGCGTGAGTGTTTTCTTTCGCAAACCGGATCGTAACTTGCGGTTCTCCCTAGGTACTTCGCCTATTCCGACGATTTATGTGGTCTATTTGCCATTCCGGAGCATCCTGCGTCTAACGACAAAATGGGGTGCTTTACAAGGTCGAGCACGATTACCATGTTTGACAAGTTATCCTGACCGATCTGAATTCTTGACCTTCCCAAGAGGGGCCCCCCGAACGGAGGATCCAACGGTCGGATAGGGGAACCGCCCGGAGGGTGGTCACGCCAGCGGCACGGGAGCGCCGCCAGAAGGGCCGCCGAACTTT
The DNA here is from genome assembly GCA_021234155.1 of Isoetes taiwanensis. Lineage (NCBI taxonomy): Eukaryota > Viridiplantae > Streptophyta > Lycopodiopsida > Isoetales > Isoetaceae > Isoetes > Isoetes taiwanensis. The sequence goes on along the minus strand of JAJEKV010000044.1, from coordinate 8,357,720 downwards.
TTTGATCCCGCCTCCCGGGTCCTGACTCTCCCTCTGTGAGGGATCCCGTATGTCCCGGCCTTGACTTGGGAGAAAAGCAATTTCGCTGTTCGCAACGGGTCAGCTCGACTGCTCTAATGCTAACCCTTGACTTAGACCTTCTCCCTAAAATTCAAAATTGGGCTGCAGTCGAGATGAATTAGGATCCACCGCAAAAACCGGAATTTATTTCGCGGTGCAATGCATTAATTATAATTTACGAACGTCTTGCCACCGCGAAAAGCGCCCCCACTTCTACTTGCCACATCGGGAGGAGGAAAGCCCAAACTCCGCTCCGTCAGTTCCTTGCTCCGTATTCTCGGTTGCCAGCTCGGCCGGTGTCCTGCGTAACAGACAGACTCGCCCCAAAACATAAACCTTCTAGAGCCCTCGGCAACTCCACAGGTTTACGCTTTGAGGCCCTCCTTGTCGATTCGCCGACCTTGCACCGCGGTCTTGAAGTGGAGTTGGGTGTTGACGCGTAGCTGACCCTAAAATTCCTCCCGGAGGCTGTTTGCCCCAAATTTCCTCTCCCAAGGCCCTGGGAAATCTGACGGGCGACCTCCCTCCTAATCGCTGATCCGACCGCCAATGGACTCGTAATCGCCGACATTGCCTCGGGGACCAAGTCTGTGGCCAAGACCACCCTTAACTCCAAGAAGCGCCCAAAGTAGCTCACTTCCATCACACTCGAAATAATTGGCCTAGGATGTATGCGGATAATCGCTGGAGGGCGGAGTGTTTCCTTCTTTCAAGAAACCGACCGTGTAATCATTCCCCCAGGGTATTCTCACCATCTCGATTTACTCTATGTGGTCTATTTGGCCCGGAGCATCCCCAGTCTTAACGACAAAAATGCTGGCGTTTCAAGGCCGACATCAGACGCCCAAGGGTTTGACAAGCTCTCCCGGACCGACCGAATCTTTGGACCTTCCCTGGGGAGGGGCTCGAACTGAGGATCCAAATCTATTGATAGGGGAACCGGGTCTGGGAGGGTGGTCATTAGCGGCAAATGGGAGCGCTGAAGGGCTGCCTCGGGAACTTTTGGATCCTACTCCTGGGTCCCACTCTCCTTGTGAGGGATCCTGCAAGGTCCCGGCCCTGCTTGACTTGGGAGGGTGCCGCCCCTATTGCCCCCGCAACGGCTGCCCCACCGTCGACGCTAACCCTTGACCTAGACCTTCCGAAATCAAATTAATGCAGTCGAGATGAATTAGGATCCAAATTGCAAAACCGAATTTATTTTCCTTTTCGCAATGCAATAATTAAGTAATTCTATCAATGTCTTGCCATTGCAAAAGTCAGCCTCGACTTCCCCAGGCCGGGCTACATCTGGAGGAGGAGGCCCAAACTCCGCCTCCGCCGGGCCCCTTGTCTGTGATTCCTGGCTGCCGCTTCCTCGGCCAGGTCCTAAGTGCAACAGACTGACTCGGCCCCCAAAACGTAAACCCTTCTAGAGCCCTCGGGCAACCCATGTGGTTTACGCCGTGAGGCCCTCTCCTTGTCGATTCGGCCGGGACCTTGGCGCCCGTGTCTTAAGTGGAGTTAGTGTTGACGCCTGCAGCTGGACCCTAAAATCTCTTCCCGAGGTCGCTTTTTGCCCTGCCTCCTAAGGCCCCTGGGACTCGACGGGCGACCTCCTCTCCGAATCGCGACCTGACTCAATGGACCTTTAACGCCGACATTGCCCCGGGGACCAAGTTCCGTGGCCGTAAGACCACCAACTCCAAGAAGCGCCAGCGGCCTACTTCCATCACACCGAAATAATTGGCCCAGGATGTGCATGATACCGTCAGGAGGGCGTGAGTGTTTCCTTCTTTTCAAACCGAACGTAACTTGCTCCCCTAGGGTAATTTCGCCATTCCGGACCATTTGGCAGGGTCTATTTGCCATTCGAGCATCCTTGTTCCAATCCACAAAAACAAGGGGTTTCTACAAGGTCGACATCAGATTACGGGTTTGACAAGTTATCCCGACCGATCTCGAATCTTTGACCTTCCCCAAGAGGGGCTCCTGAACGAGGATCCAACACGGATAGGGGAACCGGCCCGGAGGGTGGTTCACAGCGTGCGCGGGGAGCGCCGCTGTGAAGGGCCGCCTGGAACTTTTTGGATCCGCCTCCCGGGGTCCGGATTTCTCCCTCTTGTGAGGGATCCTGCAAGGCTCCGGCCTCGCTTGGATTTGGGGAGGGAAAGGCCACTGTTGTTCGCAACTATGCTGCCCCGAATTGCCTAATGCTAACCTTTGACCTAGACTCTTCTCCGAAAAATTCAAAATTGGTCCGTGTGGCCGAGATGGACTAGGACCACCGGCAAAACCGGAATTTATTGCAATGCATTAATTGCGACTTACGAATGTCTTGCTAATTTCAAAGCTACTTCCCACTCTACTGCCACATCGAGGAGGAGGCCCAAACCCGCCTCCGCTGCCCTGTCTGTATTCTCGGCCGCCGCTCGGCCAGTCCTTAAGTGCAACAGACCAGATTCTCGCCCCAAAACATAAACCCTTCTATTCGCAACCCATGTGGTTTACGCCGGAGGCCCTTCCTTGTCGGCCTCGGCCGGACCTTGCGCCTGCGGTCTTGAAGTGGAGTTAGTGCTGACGCCAGCGCTGACCCTAAAATTTCTCCGTGAGGTCGCTAAATTTCCCAAGGCCCCGGGAACGACCACCTCCTCTCCTAATCGCGATCCACCGCCAATGGACCTTAACGCCGATATTGCCCTCGGGACCAAGTTCCGCGGGCTTAAGACCACCCGAACTCCAAGAGCGCCAAAGTAGCTCACTTCCATCACACTCAGAATAATTGGCCTAGGATGCATGCGATACCGTCAGTGGAGGGCGTGAGTGTTTCTTCTTTCGCAAACCCACCGTGTAACTTGCTCCTGTGTAATTTCATTCCGGACGATTTGGCAGGTCTATTTGCCATTCCCGAGCATCCCCAAAGGCTCCGAACGACAAACAAAGGCGGTTTCTACAAGGCCGAGATCGTGACGCCTCAAGGTTTGGAGTTCTCCCATCTCGAATCTTTTGGACCTTCCCGAAGAGGGGCCTCTCGAACGGGAGGATCCAACGGCCGGATAGGGGAACCGGCTCGAGGGTGGTCATTGAAGGCAGTCGGGGAGCGCCGCCAGAAGGGTCAGCCGGAACTTTTTTGGATCCCGCCTGGGTCCGGACTTCCTCTTGTGAGGGATCCTGCAAGGTCCCGCCTGCTTGACTTGGGAAGCGTATGTCTCCGCAACGGGGTCAGCTTCCACTGCTTAATGCGTTAACCTTTGACTCAGACCTTCTCCTAAAATTCAAAATTAATGTGGTGTCGAGATGAATTAGGGATACACCGGCAAAACCGAATTTATTTTCGCAATGCACACTATGAATTTACTTAATGTCTTGCCATTGTAAAAGTTTCCTGACTTCTACTTGCCACATCGGGAGGAGGAAAGGCCCAAACTCCGTCAGCCTCCCTGTCTGCATTCCTGGCCGCCGCCTCGGCCGTGTCCTGGGCACTGCATCAGGATCTCCGCCCCAAAACGTAAACCCTTCTAGGAGCCCTGCAACCCATGTGGTTTATCAGCCCGGAGGCCCTCTCCTTGCCGATCTCGGCCGACCTTGCGCCCGTGGTCTTGAAGTGGAGTTAGTGTTGACGCCGCAGCGCCGGACCCCAAAATCCTCCCGAGGTCGCTTTTTTGCCCCAAATTTCCTCTCCCTAAGGTCTCGGGGACTCGGACGTATGCACCTCCTCTCCTAATCGCTGACCGACCGCCAATGGACTCAACGCCGACATTGCCCCTGGGACCAAGTCTCCGTGGGCCGTAAGACCACCAACCCAAGAAGCGCCCAAAGTAGCTCACTTCCATCACACTCAGAACAATTGGCCTAGGATGTGCATGGATACCGCCGGGTGATATGGAGGTTTCTTCTTCGCAAAACCGACCGTAACTTGCTCCCTAGGGTAATTTCGCCATTCCGGACGATTGGTGGTCTATTTGCCATTCGGAGCATCCCTGGTGTCTTAACGACAAAACAAAGGCGGTTTCTACAAGGTCGATCGACGCCTGCTATTTGACAAGTTATCCCTGACTGACCGAATCTTTTGGACCTTCCCAAGAGGGGCCCCCGAACTGAGGGATCCAACCTGGCTTGATAGGGGGAACCGGCCCGGAGGGTGGTTAGCGCAGCAACGGGAGCGCCAGAAGGGTCAGCCGAACTTTTGATCCCGCCCGGGTCCCACCTCCCTTGTGAGGGATCCCCAAGGTCCCGGCCTGCTTGACTTGGGGGAAGGTGCCACCATGTTCCGCAATCTGGCCTGATCAGTTCTAATGCTAACCCTTGACCTAGACCTTCCTAAAATTCCGAAAATTGGGCCGCAAATGGAGATGAACTAGGATCCACCGGGCAAAACCGAATTTATTTTCGCGGCAATGCATTAATTAAGTAATTTACGAATGTCTTGCCATCGCAAAAGCGCCCACTCTCTACTGCTACATCGGGAGGAGGAAAGGCCCAAACCCGCCTCCGCTGGGCTTCCTTGCCCGTATTCTGGGGCCGCTTCTCGGCCAGTCCCAAGTGCAATGTACTGTGACTCAGCCCTAAAACATAAACCCTTCTAGAGCCTCGCAACTCGTGGTTTATGCCGGGAGGCCTCTCCTTGTCGACCGCCGGGACCTTTGCGCCGTGGTCTTGAAGTGGAGTTGGGGTGTTGACGCCAGCTGTGGACCCTAAAATCTCCTGAGGCTGCTTGCCCCAAATTTCCTCTCCTGCCCCGGGAACCACTTCACACCTCCCTCCTGAATCGCGATCCTGACCAATGGACTCAGAATCACGACATTGCTCTGGGACTAAGTCTGCGGCCAGAAGACCACACCTAACTCCAAGAAGCTAAAGTAGCTCACTTCCCATCACACTGTGAAACAATTGGCCTAGGATGTGCATGGATACCGCTGTGGAGGGCGGAGGCTTTCTTTTCAAGAAAACCCACCGGTGTAACTTGCTCCCTAGGTAATTTCGCCATTCGACGACGGTGGTCTATTTTGCCATTCCCGAGAGCATCCCCTGTCCGAACGACAAAAATGTGCTGGCGGTTTCTACAAGGCCGACATCGTGATCGCCCGCTGTTTGACAAGTTCTCCCGACTGATTGGAATCTTGGACCTTCCTCAAGAGGGGCTCAACGGGAGGATCCAACGGCTTGGAGTAGGGGGAACCGGGCCTGAGGGTGGTCATTAGCGGCACTCGGGAGCGCCGCCAGAAGGGTCAGCCTCGGAACTTTTTTGGATCCCGGCCTCGGGTCCTGGAACTTCTGTGAGGGATCCCCAAGGTCCCTGGCCTCGCTTTGACTTGGGGAGAGCAATGGCTGTTCTCGCAACCCGCCGCCCTACTGCTCTAATGCTAACCCTTGACCTAGACTCTCTCCAAAATTCCGAAATCGTCGCAGGTCGAGATGAATTAGGGATACAAACCGGCAAAACCGGAATTTATTTTCGTGCAATGCATTAATTGCGACCCATTTAACGTCTTGCCATTGCAAAAAAGCGCCCCGACTCTACTTGCTACATTGGGAGGAGGAAAGGCCCAAACTCACTCCGTCAGCCTCCCTTGTTCAGAGATTCTCGGTCAGCCGCTTCGCCAGTCCCAAGTGCACTGCATCAGACTCGCCCCAAACGTAAACCCTCTAGAGCCCTCGGGCAACCCATGAATTACGTTTTGAGGCCCTCCTTGTCGATTCGCCGACCTTGCTACCGTGTCTTGAAGTGGAGTTGGGTGTTGACGCCTGCAGCGCTGACCCTAAAATTCCTCCCGAGGTCAAGCACCTAAATTTCCTCAAGGCCCCTGGGGATTGACACTTCATGACTTTCTCCTAATCGCGATCCGACTCGCTTAATGACTTAACGCCGACATTGCCCCTCGGGATCACCCGTGGGCTTAAGACCAATTAACCCAAGAAGCGCCTGGAAGTAGCTCACTTCCATCACACTCGTAGTCAATTGGCCCAGGATGTGCATGACATCGCTGCGGAGGGCGTGAGTGTTTTCGCAAAACCGGGCCGTGTAATCTCAGGTTTCTAGGGTAATTTCACCATTCTGGGACGATTTACAGGTCTATTTGCCATTCCGAGCATCCCTGCGTCTTAACGACAAAACAAAGGCGCGGTTTTAAGGTTGGGTCACATCAGATCGCCCAAGGGTCAATAAGTTATCCCGGACCGATCTGAATCTTTGACCTTCCCAAGAGGGGCTCCCCGAATCGAGGATCCAACGGCTTGATAGGGGGAACCGGCCCGGAGGTGGTCATTAGCGTGGCAATGGGAGCGCCGCCAGAAGGGCTGCCCTCGTGAACTTTTTGATCCGCCTCCCCGGGTCCTGACTCTCCTCTCAGGAGGATCCTCGCAAGGTCCCTGCCTCGCTTGACTTGGGAGGTGCCACTGTTGCCCCGCACCCAAGCCGTCTCACCGCTCTAATGCTAACCCTTTGACCTAGACCTTCTCCGGTAAAATTCAAAATTGGGCCGTGGTATGAGATGAATTAGGATCCAGTCAGTAAAACCGAATTTATTTTCTCGTATGCATTAATTATGTAATTTACGAATGTTCAAGCATCGCAAGAAAGCGCCCCCGACTTCTACTTGCCACATCGGGAGGAGGAGAAAGGCCCAACCCGCCCGGGCTGCCTCCCTTGCTCCGTGAGATTCCTACCGCCGCTCGCCAGTCCTGCGTACGTACTGTGACTGCCCCCCAAAACATAAAACCTTCTAGAGCTCTCGGCAAACCTGCTGTGGTTTATCAGCTTCGAGGCCTCTCTCAGTCGTGATTCTACCGGACCTTGCGCCTGTCTTGAAGTGGAGTTAGTGTTGACGCTGCAGCTGACCCTAAAACTCCGGAGGTCGCTTGCCCCAAATTTCCCCAAGGCCCTCGGGGAAACTGGACGCAAGCAGACCTCCCTTCCTAATCGCGACCGATCACCAATGGACTCAACGTCGACATTGCCCTCGGGACCAAGTTCCGGCCGTAAGACTGGACCCGACCCAAGAAGCGCCAAAGTAGCTCACTTCCATCACACTCAGAGTCAATTGGCCTAGGATGTGCATGCTGGATACCGCTGGAGGGCGATGTTTCCTTCTTTCGAAACCGACCGCAGTAATTTGCTCCTAGGGGTAATTTTCGCCATCTCGACGATTTGGTGGCTCCATTTGCCATTCCGACATCCCCACAACTAACGACAAAACAAAGGCGGTTTCTAAGGCCGACACTGTGATTTCCGTTTGACAAGTTCTCCTGACTGACCGAATCTTTTTGACCTTCCCAAGAGGGGCTCGAACGGAGGATCCAAATCTGGCCGGATAGGGAACCGGGCTCGAGGGTGGTCATTAGCGGCAACTCGGGAGCGCTGCCGAAGGGACGCTGAACTTTTTGATCCCGCCTCCCTGGTCTCGGACTCTCCTCTGTGAGGGATCCTCGCAAGGTCCCCGCCTCGCTTTGACTTGGGGAAGGGTGCTACTTGCCCCGCAACGGGCTGCCCCGACCGCCGACGCTAACCCTTTGACTCTAGACCTTCTCCAAAATTCAAAATTGGGCCGTAGCCGGAGATGAATTAGGGATACAACGGCAAAAATGGAATTTATTTTCGCGGGTAATGCATTAATTGCGAATTTACGAACGTCTTAAGCATTGTAAATGCCGCCTGCACTTCTACTTGCTACACCTGGGAGGGAGGGAGGTGCTGCCCAAACCCCGGCCCGCTGGGCCTCCTTGTCTGCATTCCTGGGCTGTCGCTCGCTGTGTCCTGCGCAACAGTATCAGACTCCGGCCCCCAAACGTAAACCCTTCTAGAGCTCCTGCAACCCATGTGGTTTACGCCTTGAGGCCCTCTCCTTGTCGATTCTACGGACCTCGCTACCGTGGTCTTGAAGTGGAGTTAGTGTTGACGCCAGAGCGACCCTAAAATCCTCCCGAGGCTGCTTGCCCCAAATTTCTCTCCCAAGGCCCTGGGGACCTGACGGGCACTTCCCTCTCCTGAATCAAGGACCGACTCCGCCAATGGACTCCGTGAACGGGCCGACATTGCCCCCTGGGACTAAGTTCCAGGCCGAAGACCACCCGAACTCCAAGAAGCGCCAAAGTAGCTCACTTCCATCACACTCGTAGTCAATTGGCCTAGGATGCATGCGGATACCCGCCGCGGAGGGCGCAGTGTTTCCTTCTTTCGCAAAACCGACTGCAACTTGTTCCCCTAGGGTAATTTCACCATTCCCGACGATTTATGTGGTCTATTTGCCATTCGAGCATCCTGCGTCTTAAACGACAAAACAAAGTGTTTCTACAAGGTCATATCGACTTCCGCGGCTTGACAAGTTATCCTGGACCGATCTGGAATCTTTTGACCTTCCTGGTTAGCCCCGAACTGAGGTGATCCACCCGCCGGATAGGGAACCGGCCCGGAGGGTGGCTTTCACAGCGCAGCCCCCGGGAGCGCCGCCAGGAAGGGTCAGCCGGAACTTTTTGATCCCGCCCGGGTCCTACTCTCTTGTGTGAGGGATCCTCGCATAACCTGCCTCGCTTGACTTGGGAAGGGTGCCACTTGCTGTTTCGCACCCGCCGCCCCGACCGCTCTAATGCTAACCTTTGACTTAGATCTTTCTCCGAAAAATTCAAAATTGGCCGTGTGCTGAGATGAATTAGGGATCCAAATTGGCAAAACCGAATTTATTTTCGTGCAATGCATTAATTGCGACTTATTAATGTCTCACATCGCAGGTGCCGCCCGACTTCTACTTGCCACATCGGGAGGAGGAAGGCACCCAAACTCCGTCCGCTGGCCCCTTGTCTGTGATTCTATTGTCGCTCGGCCGTGTCCTGCTGTGACCAGACTCGGCCCCCAAACATAAACCCTTCTAGAGCCCTGCAACCCGCTGTGGTTTACGCTTTGAGGCCCTCCTCCTTGTCGATTCGCCGGACCCGCGCCGTGTCTTGAAGTGGAGTTAGTGTTGACGCCAGAGCGACCCCTAAAACTCCCGAGGTCGCTTTGCCCCAAATTCTCTCCCAAGGCCCTGGGAACTGATCACACCTCCCTCCGGAATCGCGATCCGACCGCCAATGGACTCTAACGCCGACATTGCCTCGGGACCAAGTTCCGTGGCCAAGACCACCAACTCCAGCGCCAAAGTAGCTCACTCTCCATCACACTCAGAAATAATTGGCCTAGGATGTGCATGCGATACCGCCGTGGAGGCGGAGTGTTTCCTTCTTCGCAGAAAAACCGACTGCGGTAACTTGCTCCCTAGTAATTTCGCCATTCCCGACGATTTTGGCAGGTCTATTTGCCATTCCCGAGCATCCTTAGCGGGTTCAACGACAAAACAAAGGCGTGTTTTACAAGGCCGACATCGTGACGCCTCAAGGGTTTGACAAGTTCTCCCGACCGATCTCGAATCTTTTGGACCTTCCCGAAGAGGGGCCTCTCGAACGGAGGATCCAAATCCACGGATAGGGAACCGGCTCGGGAGGGGTGGTCATTAGCGTGGCAATGGGAGCGCATGTGGAAGGGCCGCCTGGAACTTTTTGGATCCCGGCCTGGTCTGGACTCTCCCTCTTGTGAGGGACCCCTCGCAAGGTCCCGCCTCGCTTTGACTTGGGAAGGGTGCTACTGGTTGCCCCCGCAACGGCTGCCCCGATCACTCTAATGCTAAATTGACCTAGACCTTCCGAAAATTCAAAATTGGGCCGTAAAATGGAGATGAATTAGGATACACCGGTAAAACCGGAATTTATTTTCGTGGTAATGCATTAATTGCGAATTAACGTTCTACATTGCAAAAGCCACTCGACTTCTACTTGCTACATCTGGGAGGAGGAAAGGGGTCACAACCCGCCTCCGCTGCCCCTTGTCTGTGATTCCTACAGAGCTCGCTGTGTCCTAAGTGCACGATTAGGACTCGCCCCAAAACGAACCCTTCTAGAGCCCGCAACCTATTGTGTCATGCTTTGAGGCCCTCCTTGTCGATTCGCCGGACCTTGCGCGGTCTTGAAGTGGAGTTAGTGTTGACGCAGCGCCGGACCCTAAAAATCTCTCCTGAGGTCGCTTGGGCTCTAAATTTCCCTCTCCCTAAGGCCCCCGGGGACTATCACGGGCGACCTCCCTCTCCCAATCGCGATTCGACCAATGGACTCAACGCCGACATTGCCCTCGGGGACCAAGTCTCCGTGCCGTAAGACCACCAACTCCAAGAAGCGCCTAAAGAAGCTCACTCCATCACACTCGTAGTCAATTGGCCTAGGATGTGCATGCGGATAACGGCCGTGAGTGGCGGAGTGTTTCCTTCTTTCGCAAACCCGACCGTAACTTAAGCCCTAGGGTAATTTCGCCATTCCCGACGTATTTAAGGTGGTCTATTTGCCATTCCCGAGCATCCGCTCCTAACGACAAAACAAAGGCGGTTTCTACAAGGTTTACATCAGACGTGTTTGACAAGTTATCCCTTTAATTTAGATCCTCGAATCTTTTGGACCTTCCCGAAGAGGGGCTCCCCCAACTGAGGATCCAACGGTTTGATAGGGGAACCGGCTCGGAGGGTGGTCATTAGCGGTGTACTTTGGGGAAAGCGCCGCCAGAAGGGCCGCCGAACTTTTTTTGATCCCGGGCCTGGTCCTGACTCTCCTCTTGGTGGAGATCCTCGCAAGGTCCCGGCCTCGCTTGACTTGGGGAAAAGCGCTCAAGGTTTCGCAACTAGCTGCCCCGACTGCCTCTAATGCTAACCCTTTGACTTAGACTCTCTCCGGACCAAATTGGGCCGTAGTCGAGATGAATTAGGATCCAACCGGGCAAAAACCGGAATTTATTTTCGCAATGCATTAATTGCTAATTTACGAATGTCTGCCACCTGCAAAAGCGCCTCCCGACTTCTACTTGCTACATCGGGAGGAGGAAAGGCCCAAACTCCGGGCCCGCCGCCCTTGCTCCGTATTCCTACCGCCGCTTCGCTGTGTCCCAGGCAACAGTATCAGACTTCGCCCCCAAAACATAAACCCTTCTAGAGCTCGCAAACTCCACGTGGTTTACGCTTTGAGGCCCTCCTTGTCGATTCGCCTGACCCTGTTTCGTGTCTTGAAGTGGAGTTGGGGTGCTGACCAGAGCGCTTAATTCTAAAATCCTCCTGAGGCTGCTTGCCCCAATTTCCTCTCCCTAAGGCCCTCGGGGAACTGGATGATGCACTTCCCTCTCCGAATCGCTGATCCGACTCTCGCCAATGGACCTTAACGCCGATACGCCCTGGGATCAAGTTCCGTGGGCCGTAAGACCACCAACTCCAAGAAGCGCCTAAAGTAGCTCACCCATCACACTCGTGAATACTGGCCTAGACGCATGCGGATAATCGGGCCGGGAGGGCGTGAGTGTTTCTTCGCGAAACCGAACAGGTAACTTGCTCCTAGGGTAATTTCGCCATTCCGGACGACGGCGTGGTCTATTTGCCATTCCGAGCATCCCCGCGTCTGAACGACAAAAACAGCGGTTTCAAGGCCGACATCGTGGACTTCATGGTTTGACAAGTTCTCCCTGACCGACTGGAATCTTTGGACCTCCCAAGAGGGGCCTCTCAACGGAGGGGATCTCAACGGCCTGATAGGGGAACCGTGGCCCGGGAGGGTGGCTGGCCATGCAGCCCCGGGGAGCTACAGAAGGGTTGCCTCGAACTTTTTGATCCTTACCTCGGGTCCTGACTCTCCTCTTGTGAGGGATCCTGCAAGGTCCCGGCCTCGCTTGACTTGGGAAGGTACAAATGCTGTCTCAACTGGGCCCCGACTGCTCTAACAAGCAACCTTTGACCTAGACTCCTTCTCCTCAAAATTCCGAAAATTGGGCCGCAGGCCGAGATGAATTAGGATACAAATTGCAAAACCGAATTTATTGCGGGTAATGGTATTAATTATGCATTTACGTAATGTTCTAAGCACAGGTGCGCCCCCGACTTCTACTTGCTACATCGGGAGGAGGAAGGCCCAAACTCCGCCTCCGCCGGGCCTTGCCCGTGATTCTTCATTGCCGCTTCTCGGCCGTGTCCTGCGCAATGTATCAGACTCCGCCCCCAAACGTAAAACCCTTCTAGAGCCCTCGGCAACCCGCTGTGGTTTACGCTTCGGAGGCCCTCTTGTCGATTCGGGAGAGCAACAGGTCTTGAAGTGGAGTTGGGGGTGTTGGACGAGCTGACCCTAAAAATCCTCCGCAGGTCAAGGCGGCCCCACCTCCTCTCCCAAGGCCCCTGGGACTGACTTCATGACCTCCCTCCTAATCATGATCCCGACCAATGGACCTTAACGCCGATATTGCCCTCGGGACCAAGTTCCGTACGTAAGACCACCAACTCCAAGAAGCGCCAAAGTAGCTCATACTTCCATCACACTCGTAGTCAATTACCTAGATGTGCATGCTGGATACCCGCCGTGGAGGGCGGAGTGTTTCTTCTTTCGCAAACCGACTGCAATCCTGCTCCCCAGGGTAATTTCACCATTCCGACGATTTGAGCAGTATTCATTTGCCATTCCGGAGCATCCCGCGCTCGAATCCACAAAATGAAGGCGTTTCTACAAGGTCGACATCAGGATCACCGTTTGACAAGTTATCCCGACCGATCTGAATCTTTGGACCTTCCCGAAGAGGGCCTCGAACGGAGGATTCCAACGGTCGGATAGGGAACCGCTCCTGGAGGGTGGTCATTAGCTGCAAACTCGGGAGCGCCAGAAGGGCCGCCCGGAACTTTTTGATCCCGCCTGGGTCCTGGACTTCTCCCTCTTGTGAGGGATCCTCGCAAGGTCCCGCCCTGCTTGATTTGGGGAAGGGTGCCGTACCGGTTGCCCGCACCCAAGCCGCCCTCAATTGCTCTAATGCTAACCTTTTGACCTAGACCTTCTCCTAAAATTCAAATTGGGCCGTGGTGTCGAGATGAATTAGGATCCACCGCAAACCGAATTTATTTCGCAATGCATTAATCAGTAATTTACGAATGTCTTGCTAACGCAAAAGCGCCCGACTCTCTACTTGCCACATCGAGAGGAGTGCACCCAAACTCATCTGCTGGCCCCTTGCTCCAGATTCTTGGCCGGTCAGTTTCTGGCCAGTCCTGCGCAATACATCAGATTCTACCCCAAACATAAACCCTTCTAGAGCCCCTCGGCAACCCGCTGTGGTTTACGCCGAGGCCCCTCCTTGTCGATTCAGCCGACCTTGCGCCGTGTCTTGAAGTGGAGTTAAAAGCGACGCCAGAAGGACCCTAAAATCTCCCGAGGCTGCTTTGCCCCAATTCTCTCCCCAAGGCCCTCGGGAACTGGACGGGTGACCTCCCTTCTCCTGGACCGCGATCCGACTCGCCAATGGACCTTTAACGCCGACATTGCCTGGGACCAAGTTCCGTGGCCAGAAGACCACCCGAACCCAAGAAGCGCTAAAGTAGCTCACTCATCACACTCAGAATAATTGGCCTAGATGCATGCGATACCTGGGCTGCGGAGGGCGGAGGTTTCCTTCTTCGCAAAAACCGACCGTAAAATTTGCTCCCTAGGTAATTTCGCCACCCATTTATTTGGCAGTGGTCTATTTGCCATTCCGAGCATCCCTAGTTCGAACGACAAAAATGCTGGCGGTTTCTACAAGGTTTACATCAGACGCCCATGTTTGACACAAGTTCTCCTCCTGACCGATCTGGAATCTGACCTCCCAAGAGGGGCCTGAATCCGGGAGGATCCAAATCTACGACAGGGGAACTGGCTCGGGAGGGTGGCCACAGCGTGGTAAACGCCCCTTGGGGAGCGCCGCCAGGAAGGGGCCGCCGAACTTTTTGGATCCCGCCTCCCGGGTCCGGACTTCCCTCTTAGGGATCCGCATGTCCCGGCTCATGGATTTGGGAAGGTGCTACTTGTTGTTCTAACCAAGTTGCCCTCACCGCTCTAATGCTAACCTTTGACTTAGACCTTCTCCGAAAATTCAAAATTGGGCCGTAGCCGGAGATGAATTAGGATCCACCGGCAAAACCGAATTTATTTTCGCAAGTAATGCATTAATTACACTTACGAATGTGTATTGCCATTGGCAAAGCGCCCGACTTACTTGCCAAGACGGAGGAGGGAAAGGCCCAACTCCGCCTCCGCCGCCTCCCTGCTCCAGACCTCGGTCAGCCGCTCGCCAGTCCCATAACAGACAGACTGCTCTCAAAACGTAAAACCTTCTAGAGCCCCAAGAACCCACAGTGGTTTACGCTTCGGAGGCCCTCCTTGTCGATTCGCCGACCTTGCTACTGTCTTGAAGTGGGATAAAAGTTGACGCCAGAGCGGCTGACCCTAAAATCCTCCGGAGGTCGTGCCATTCCCCACCCCTCTCCCAAGGCCCCTGGGGACTGACGGGCGACTCTCCCTCTCCCGATCATGATTCACTGCCAATGACCTGCACGAGCATTGCCCCTGGGACCAAGTTCCGTGGGCTGTATGACCACCAACCCGTGAAGCGCCAGTAGCTCATTTCCATCACACTCAGAATAATTGGCCTAGGATGTGCATGTGATACCGCCGGAGGGCGTGAGGCTTCTTCGCAAACCGGTTCTGTAACTTGCTCCCAGGGTATCAGGCTATTCCTACGATTTGCAAGGTCTATTTGCCATTCCCGAGCATCCCCGTGCCCGAACGACAAAACAAAGGCGGTTTCTACAAGGTCGACATCGTGACTCTGCTGGGTTTGGGATGTTATCCCATCGATCCTGAATCTTGGACCTTCCCAAGAGGGGCTCTCGAACGAGGATCCAACGGGTTTGACAGGGGAACCGGCCCTGAGGTGGTATTAAGAAGGCAGCAACGGGAGCGCCAGAAGGGCCGCCTGGAACTTTTTATCCCGCCTCCTCGGGTCTCGGACCGTGGTGAGGGATCCCCTGCAAGGTCCCCGCCTGCTTACTGGGGAAGGGTGCCGCCGGCTGTCTCCCCGCACCCGCTGCCTGACTGCTCTAATGCTAACCCTTTGACTAGATCTTCTCCTAAAATTCCGAAAATTGGGCTGCAGTCGAGATGAATTAGGATCCAAATTGCAAAACCGAATTTATTTTTCGCAGCAATGCATTAATTGTAATTTACTAACGTCTTGCCATCGCAAAAGCGCCCGACTTCTACTTCTGCCAAGCACCTGGGAGGAGTGAGCTCCAAACCCGCCTCCGCTGGGCCTCGTCTGTATTCCTGGCCGCTGCTCGCCAGTCCCAGGCAACTGCACTGTGACTCGGCCCCAAAACATAAACCCTTCTAGAGCCCGCAACCTGGCTGTGGTTTACGCCGTGAGGCCCTCCTTGTCGATTTGGCTGACCTTATGCTTCGTGTCTTGAAGTGGAGTTGGGGTGCTGACGCCGTGAGCGCTGACCCTAAAATCCTCCCAGGTCGCCATTCTAAATTCTCTCCTGGCCTCGGGACCGACGACACTCCCTCTCGAATCAAGGATCTACCCGCTAATGGACTGTAACGCCGACATTGCCCTGGGACTAAGTTCCGTACGTAAGACCACCAACTCCAAGAAGCGCCATAAAGTAGCCTACTTCCATCACACTCGTAGTCAATTGGCCTGTGGATGTGCATGCGATACCGGCTGGGAGTGGCGTGAGTGTTTCTTCGCGAAACCGACCGTGTAACTTGCTCCCCTAGGTAATTTCGCCATTCCCATTTATTTGGTAGTAGTCTATTTGCCCTGAGCATCCCTATGCCCAACGATAAAACAAAGGCGGCTTGCTAAGGTCACATCGACGCCCGGTTTGACAAGTTCTCCCACCGATCTCGGGAATCTTTGACCTTCAAGAGGGGCCCTCGAATGGAGGATCCAACGGTCGGATAGGGGAACCAACCGGAGGGTGAACATTAGCGCCCAGCGCAGCCCCGGGAGCGCTGTAAGGGTCAGCCTCGAACCTTGATCCCGCCTCCGGGTCTGGACTCTCCCTCGTGGAGGGATCCCGCAAGGTCCCGGCCTCGCTTGACTTGGGGGGGCGGTGCCAGCTCGTTGTTCTCAGAACGGGCTGCCCGACTGCTCTAATGCAAGCAACCCTTTGACCTAGACCTTCTCCAAAAATTCAAAATTGGGCCGTAGTCGAGATGAATTAGGGATCCACCGCAAAACTGAATTTATTGCAATGTATTAATTGCGAATTTACGAATGTCTTGCCATTGTAAAAGCGCCCCACTTCTACTTGCCACATCGAGGAGGAAAGGCCCAACCCGGCCCGCCGCCTCCTTGCTCCGTATTCCTTGGCCACGCTGCCAGGTCCTATGTAATATTGTATCGCCCTCCCCAAAACGTAAACCCTTCTAGAGCCCGGCAACCCACGTGGCTTACGCCTTGAGGCCCTTCCTTGTCGATTCGCCGGGACCTTGCGCCTGTCTTGAAGTGGAGTTAGTGTTGACGCCTGTGAGCGCTGGACCCTAAAATCTCCTCCGGAGGCTGCTTGCCCCAAATCTCCTCTCCCCAAGGCCTGGGGACCTGACGGGCGACTCCCCTCCCAATCGCGATCCACTGCCAATGGACCTCAACGCCGACATTGCCCCTGGGACCAAGTTCCGTGGCCAGAAGACCAATCTTCAACCCAAGAAGCGCCCAAAGTAGCTCACTTCTCCATCACACTCGTAGTCACTGGCCTAGGATGCACAAGTGGATACCGCTGTGGAGGGCGTGAGTGTTTCTTCTTCGCAAAACCGACCGTGGTAACTTGGGTTCTAGGTAATTTACGATCTTGACGATTTAAGTGTGGTCTATTTAAGTATTCGAGCATCCCTTGCCCGAACGACAAAACAAGGCGGTTTCTACAAGGCCGACATCGACGCCCAAGGGTTGGCCGTTATCCCGGACTGATCTCGAATCTTTGGACCTTCCTCTCAAGAGGGGCCTCAACGGAGGATCCAAATTGATAGGGAACCGCCCGGGAGGGTGGTCATTAGCGGTACCGGGAGCTACCGCCAGAAGGGTCACAACCTGATCCCGCCTGGTCCGGATTGTGGAGATCCCCTGCAAGGTCCCGCCTCATGGACGGGGAAGGGTGCCACCGTTGCCCCGCAACGGGCTGCCCCACTGTCGGTCAGCAACCTTGACCTGACCTTCCGAAAATTCCAAATTGGGCCGCAGTCGGAGGATGAATTAGGGATCCAAATGGCAAAACCGAATTTATTTTCGCGGCAATGCATTAATTGTGAATATTTAATGTTCTACATCGCAAAAAGCGCCCCGACTCTCTTACTTGCCACTGAGGAGGAAAGGCCCAACCCGCCTCCGCCGCCTCCCTTGCTCCAGATTTCTACTGGCCGCTCGGCTAGGTCCCATGCACAGACTCAGACCGCCCTCAAACATAAACCTTTCTAGAGCCCGGCAACCGCTGGTTTACGCTTTGAGGCCCCTCCTCAGTCGGTCTCGCCGACCTTGCGCCGTGGTCTTGAAGTGGAGTTGGGGTGTTGACGCCAGAGCGCCGGACTTAAAATCTTCCCGAGGCTAAGCCACCCTAAATTTCCTCTCCCCAAGGCCCCTCGGGAACTGACAAGCGACCTCCCCTCTCCTAATCGCTGGATTCACCGCTACTTGACCTGCAACGCCTACATTGCCCCGGGACCAAGTTCTGTACGTATGACCACCCGAACTCCAAGAGCGCCAGTAGCTCACCCATCACACCTCAGAAATAATTGGCCTAGACAGCGCGGATACCGTCAGGAGGGCGGAGGTTTCCTTCTTCGAAACCGACCGTGTAACTTTGCTCTAGGGTAATTTCGCGCCATTCCTATTTATTTGGCAGGGTCTATTTGCCATTCCGGAGCATCCCCTGCTCCGAACGACAAACAAAGGCGGTTTCTACAAGGCCGACATCGTGACTTCCATGTTTGACAAGTTCTCCCGGGACCCATCTGGAATCTTTTGGACTTCCAAGAGGGGCCTTGAACGGAGGATCCAATGTCGGATAGGGGAACCGGCCTGGAGGGTGGCTCAGGCAGCCTGGGAGCGCCGCTGTGAAGGGCCGCCTCGGGAACTTTTTGGATCCTGGCCGGGTCCCACTCTCCCTCAGGAGGGATCCTGCAAGGTCCCTCGGCCTGCTTTGACTTGGGAAGGGTGCCGCCGTTGTCTCCGCAACGGGTTGCCCCGACTGCTCTAATGCTAACCCTTTGACCTAGATTCCTCCAAAATCAAAATTGGGCCGTAAAGTTGAGATGAATTAGGATCCAGTCATAAAAACCGAATTTATTGCAATGTATTAATTGCGAATTCTACGGTATCGTTCTAAGAAGGTAAAAGCGCCCGACTTCTACTTCACATCGGGAGGAGTGAGGTGCCCAAATTGGGCCCGCTGGGCCCCTTGCCCGCATTCCTTGGTCAAGGCTTTCTCGGCCAGGTCCTATGCAATGCACTGGTGACCGCCCCCAAACGTAGTAAACCCTTCTAGAGCCCGGCAATCCATGTGGTTTACGCTGCCGGGAGGCCCTCCTTGTCGTGATTCGCCGGCCTTGCGTCAGGTCTTGAAGTGAGTTGGGGTGTTGACGCCGAGCGCCGGACTCCTAAAATCCCTCCCGAGGCTGCTTGCCCCAAATTTCTCTCCTCCCAAGCGTCCTGGGGACTGGGACGGGCTTAATTCTCCTCCCGAATCGCGATCCGGACCGCCAATGACCTTTAACGTCGACATTGCCCGGGACCAAGTTCCGCGGGCCAGAAGACCCAACTCCAAGAAGCGCCAAAAGAGCTCACTTCCATCACACTCAGAGTCAATTGGCCTAGGGATGTACGCGGATACCGCCGCGGAGTGGCGGAGTGTTTCTTTCGCAAACCGACCGCGTGTAACTTGCTCCCAGGGTAATTTCGCGCCATTCCCACGATTTGGCAGGGTCTATCGCCATTCCGGAGCATCCTGCGTCTGAACGACAAAATAAAGGCGGTTTCTACAAGGTCGACATCAGACGCCTGCTGTTTGACAAGTTATCCCACCGATCTGAATCTTTTTGACCTTCCCGGGTTAGGCCCCTTAATCCGGAGATCCAACGGCCGGATAGGGGAAACTGGCCCGGAGGGTGGCTACATGCAGCTCGGGAGCTACCGCCAGGAAGGGTCAGCCTGGGAACTTTTTGATCCCGCCTCCTGGTCCTGACTCTCCCTCTTGTGAGGGATCCCTGCAAGGTCCCGGCCTCGTTTGGACTTGGGAAGGTGCCACTGGTTGCCCCGCAACCTGCCGCCCCGGACTGCCTAATGCTAACCCTTGACCTAGACCTTTCCTTGTACTCAAAATTGGGCCCAGGCCGGAGATGAATTAGGGATCCAAAACCGAATTTATTGCAGCAATGCATTAACTATGAATTTACTTAACGTTCCTGGTTAACGCAAAGCGCCCGACTTCACTTGCCACACGGGAGGAGGAAAGGCCCAAACCGCTCCGGCCGGGCCCCTGCCCGCATTCCTACCGCCGCTCGGCCAGTCCCAAGTGCAACAGAACAGTGAGACTCGCCCCAAACATAAACCTTCAAGAGTTCGGCAACCCACGTGGTTTACGCTGTGCTTTGAGGCCTCCTTGTCGATTCAAGCCGACCTTGCACCCTGTCTTGAAGTGGAGTTAGTGTTGACGCCTGTAGCTGCTGACCCTAAAATCCCCTCCTGAGGTCAGCTATTCTAAATTTCCTCTCCTGGCCCCGGGGAACTGACGGGCGACTCCCTCTCCGGACCGATCTCACCGCCAATGGACCTGCACGACATTGCCCTGGGGACTGTCTGCGGGCCAAGACCACCCGAACTCCAAGTTAGAAGCGCCAAAGTAGCCTACTTCCATCACACCTCAGAACAATTGGCCTAGATGTGCATGCGATACCGCTGTGGAGGGCGTGAGTGTTTCTCTTTCAAAACCGAGATCAAATTTTGCTCCTCAGGGTAATTTCGCCATTCCTGACGACGGAGGGTGGTCTATTTGCCATTCCCGAGCATTCCTTAAGGCTCCCGAACGACAAAATAAAGGCGGTTTCATAAGGCTTCATACATCAGACGCCTCATGTTTGACAAGTTCTCCACTGATCTGGAATTTTGACCTTCTTCAAGAGGGCCCCCGAACGGAGGATCCAACGGGTTTGATAGGGGAACCGGGTTCTGAGGGTGGTCATGCTGCAGCCCCAGGGGAGCACGCCAGAAGGGCCGCCTGGAACTTTTTTGATCCCGCCTCCGGGTCCTGACTCTCCTCTTGTGAGGGATCCCCGCAAGGTCCCGGCCTGCTTGACTTGGGGAGGGTGTTAGCCTCTGCTGTCTCTGCAATCGGCTGCCCCGGGACTGCTCTAATGTTAACCCTTTGACCTAGATTCTTCCAAAAATTCCAAAATTGGGCCGCAGGCCGAGATGAATTAGGATCCAAATGGTAAAACTGAATTTATTTCGTGGGCAATGCATTAATTGCTAATTTACGAATGTCTTACATCGCAAAAGCACCCCGACTCTACTCTACATCGGGAGGGGAGGAAAGGCCAAACCCGGGCCCCCGCCTCTTTTGCTCCATTCTTTGCACGCTTCTCGACTGCGTCCCAGTGCACGGTATTTCAGACTGCCCCAAAACGTAAAACCCTTCTAGACTGCAACCCATGTGGTTTACGCCTGAGGCCCCTCTCCTGTCGATTCGGCCGGGACCTTGCGCCTGCGGTCTTGGAAGTGGAGTTGTGTGCTAGCTTTGTTGACCCTAAATCTCCCGAGGTACCGCTTTGTCTCTAAATTCCCTCTCCCCAAGGCCTCCTGGGACGGACGGAAGTACCTCCCTCTCCGGAATCACATCTGACTCGCTTAATGGACTCGTAATCATTTACATTGCCCTGGGGACCAAGTTCCGTACAAGACCAAATTCAACTCCAAGAAGCGCCAAAGTAGCTCACTCCATCACACTCGTGAACAATTGGCCTAGGACATGCGATACCGCCGTGAGGGCGCGGAGTGTTTCTTCTTCGCAAACCGACCGTAACTTGTCTTCAGGGTAATTTCGCCATTCCGACGGCCGAGCAGGGCTCATTTGCCATTCGAGCATCCTTTAAGGCTCCAACGACAAAACAAGGCGGCTTAATGTTATCGACATCGTGACGCCTTCGGCGGTTTGACAAGTTCTCCTGACCGATCTCGAATCTTTTGACCTTCCCAAGAGGGGCCCCTGAATGGAGGATCCAACGGTCGGATAGGGGAACCGGCCCGGAGGGTGGTCATTAGCGCAGCAGCCTTTGAAGGCAGCCTCTCGGGATGCCGGCCAGAAGGGTCAGCTTCGAACTTTTTTTGGATCCCGCCTCCCTGGTCCTGGACTCTCCTCTTGTGAGGATCCCTCAAGGTCCCGCCTGCTTTGACTTGCTACCGCTGTTCTTTAACGGGCTGCCCTTTAATTGCTCTAATGCTAACCTTGACCTAGACTTCCCGAAAATTCCGAAAATTGGGCCGCGGTGTCGGAGATGAATTAGGATCCAAATTGCAAAACCGGGAATTTATTTTCGTAATGCATTAATTAAGTAATTTACGAATGTCTTGCCATTGAAAAGCGCCCGACTTCTACTTGCCACACCTGGAGGAGGAAAGGCCCAAACTCCGCCTCCGCCGCCTCCCTTGCTCCAGATTCTACTGCCGCTTCTCATTGTGTCCCAGTGTAACAGATTTCAGACCTTTACCCCAAAACGAACCCTTCTAGAGCCCGCAACCTGCTGTGGTTTACGCTTCTTGAGGCCCTCCTTGTCGACGGGCTGGACCTTGCTACCGTGTCTTGAAGTGGAGTTGGGGTGTTGACGCAGCCGGACCCTAAAATCTCCCGAGGTCAGTTGTCTCAAATTTCCTCTCCTGGGCTGGGCCCTCTGGGACCTGGACGGGCGACCTCCCTTCCTGAATCAAGGATTCCGACCGCCAATGGACCTGCACGACATTGCCCTGGGATCAAGTCTGCGGGCCGTAAGACCACCCGAACTCCAAGAAGCGCCAAAGTAGCTCACTTCCATCACACTCGTAGTCAATTGGCCTAGATGTACGCGGATCACGTGGAGGGCGTGAGTGTTTCCTCTTTCGCAAACCCGACTGCGTGTAACTTGCTCCTAGGGTAATTTCGCCATT
This sequence comes from Isoetes taiwanensis, assembly GCA_021234155.1. Lineage (NCBI taxonomy): Eukaryota > Viridiplantae > Streptophyta > Lycopodiopsida > Isoetales > Isoetaceae > Isoetes > Isoetes taiwanensis. The sequence goes on along the minus strand of JAJEKV010000044.1, from coordinate 8,335,636 downwards.
CCGATTTACTTCTGGCAGTCTATTTACATTCCCGAGCATCCCCAGTTCGAACGACAAAACAAAGGCGGTTTCTATACGACATCAGACGCCCACGGTCGACAAGTTCCCGGACCGATCTCGAATCTTTTGACCTCCCCGGAAGAGGCCTCGAACGTGAGGATCCAACGGTACCTGATAGGGGAACCGGCCCGAGGGTGGTCATTGGGCCAGGCAAATGGGAGCTACCGCCAGAAGGGTCGCCAGAACTTTTTGGATCCCGGGCCCGGGTCTGGACTTCTCCTCTTGTGAGGGATCCCCGCAAGGTCCCGCCTCGCTTGACTTGGGGAAGGGTGCCGTACCGGGTTGCCCCTGCAACGCCGCCCCGACTGCTCTAATGGCAAGCAACCTTTGACCTAGACCTTCTCCGAAAATTCCGAAAATTGGGCCGGTGGCCGGAGATGAATTAGGGATCCAACTGCAAAACCGGAATTTATTTTCGCGGCAATGCATTAATTGCGACCCACGAATGTCTTGCCATCAAGAAAAGCGCCTCACTTTCTACTTGCCACACCTGGGAGGAGGAAAGGCCCAACCCGCCTCCGCTGGGCTTCCCTCGCCTGCATTCCTGGCCACGCCTGTGTCCTAAGTGCAATGTATCAGACTCGCCCCTCAAAATGTGAAACTTCTAGAGCCCTGCAACCCATGTGGTTTATGTTTCGGAGGCCCTCTCCTTGGTCGATCTGGCCGGGACCTTGCGCTGCGTCTTGAAGTGGAGTTGGGGTGTTGACGCCTGCAGCTGGACCCTAAAATCCTCCGGAGGTCAGCTAGTCTCTAAATTTCCTCCTCTCCCAAGGCCCGGGGACTGGACGGCCAATTTCCTCTCCGGAATCAAAGATCCGACCAATGGACCTTAACGCCGGCATTGGGTTCGGGACTCAAGTTCGCATGTATGACCGCCACCGAACTCCAAGAAGCGCCAAAGTAGCTCACTCATCACACTCGAGTCAATTGGCCTAGATGTGCATGCGACATCGCCGCGGAGGGCGTGAGTGTTTTCTTTCGCGAAAACCGACCGTAACTTGCTCCTAGGGGTAATTTCGCTTATTCCGGACGTATTTATGTGGTCTATTTGCCATTCCCGAGCATCCCTGCGTCTTAACGACAAACAAGGCGGTTTCTACAAGGTCGACATCGTAAGATTTTCCGCGGGTTTGACAAGCCTCCTGACCGACCGAATTGACCTTCCCAAGAGGGGCCTCGAACGGAGGATCTAATCTGGCCGGATAGGGAACCGGTCTCCTGAGGGTGGTTGACAGGGGAGCGCCGCCAGAAGGGGCCGCCGGGAACTTTTTGATCTCAGCCCCGGGTCCTGGACTCTCCTCTTGTGAGGGATCCCGTAAGGTCCCCGCCTGCTTGGACGGTAGGAAGGGTGCCAGCTCGTTGCCCCGCAACGGGTCGCCCGACTGCTCTAATGCTAACCCTTGACCTAGACCTCTCCAAAATTCGGAAATTAATGTAGTCGAGATGAATTAGGATCCAGTCATAAAAACCGGAATTTATTTTCGCCAGGCAATGCATTAATTGCGACTTACGAATGTCTCGCCACCGCAAAAGCACCCCCGACTTCTACTTGCCACACGGAGGAGGAAAGGCTCAACCCTGGGGCCTCACGGGCCTCGTTCAGACTCTATTGCCGCTTCCCCATCAGTCCTGCGCAACAGCACTGTGACTCGCCCCAAAACGTGAACCCTTCTAGCCCGCAACCTGGCTGTGGTTTACGCTTCGAGGCCCCTCTCCTGTCGTGACCCGCCTGACCTTGCGCCTGTCTTGAAGTGGAGTTGGGGTGTTGGCCAGAGCGCTGACCCCTAAAATCCGGAGGCTGCTTGCCCCAACTCTCCTCCCCAAGGCCCTCAGACTACTTCACACCTCCTCTCCGAATCGGGCGATCCCACTCGCCACGACCTGCACGCCGACATTGCCCTCGGGGACCAAGTTCGCGCTGTACACCACCAACTCCAAGAAGCGCCTAAAGTAGCTCACTTCATCGGCTAATCAGAGTCAATTGCCTAGATGTATGCGGATACCGCTGCGGAGGGCGGAGTGTTTCGCAAAAACCCACTGTGTAACTTGCTCCCCTAGGGTAATTTCGCCATTCCTGGACGAGACGAGCAGGTCTATTTGCCATTCCGAGCATCCCTGTTCAACGACAAAACAAAGGCGGTTTCTACAAGGCCGACATCAGATCGCCTGCTGGTTTGATACAAGTTCTCCCGGGACCGATCCGGAATCTTGGACCTTCCCAAGAGGGGCCCCGAACTGGAGGATCCAACGGCCGGATAGGGGAACCGCCCGAGGTGGTTGGGCTGAAGGCAGGCACGGGAGCGCCGGCCAGAAGGGTCATTGGAACTTTTTTTGATCCCGGGCCCTGGGTCCTGACTCTCCTCTTGTGAGGGATCCTGCATGTCCCGGCCTCGCTTGGACTTGGGAGGTGCCACCGGTTGTCTCCGCAACGCCGCCCCGACTGCCTAATGCTAACCCTTTGACCTATCTCCGAAAAATTCGAAATTGGGCCGTAGTCGAGATGAATTAGGATCCAAATTGGGCAAAACCGAATTTATTTTGCAATGCATTAATTGCGAATTTACGAATGTTCTAAGGACAGGAAAAGCGGCCCCCTGACTTCTACTTCACATCTGGAGAGGTGCCTCAAACCTCCGCCTCCGCTGGGCCTCTTGCCCGTGATTCTACTGGCCGCTTCTACTATAGGTCCTGGTGCTCCCAAATTTCTCTCCCTAAGGCCCTGGGACGGACGGGCACCTCCTCTCCGGACCCATCCTACCGCTTAATGGACCTAACGCCGATCAAGGGCCGGGTGTTTGATTTTATAGTGAAAGGCGCAAGGAAGCCTCTCAATGGTGCACAAGTCCGTTTATTAAAGTGGATAGATAAACAAGGAAGAGAAATCTATGATACATAAACAAGAATAGATAAAATATAAGAATGAAACAAATCTAAGTTGCTAATAATATTAACTTAAAAAAGGACACGTCGTTTGGGAACCAAACATTTATAAAACAACAACGAAAATTACAGACGATAAAAAAAGATTGCTAATAATAATAACTTAATTAAAAAAAAAAAGACACGCCGATATAAACCAAAAAGTCGGGCCAAATGAAAGAAGAAGGCTCTAGAATAGGTAATGAACTGCCCAAATCCCAGACTGACAACAAATTAATTGCCGTAAGGCCACATTCATATGGAACGGCTATGGAGTGTATGCGAAATTGAATATCTCGAACTCAAATTCAAGGTGAGACGCTTGAACCCTCGCTTCTCAGGTCCAAAACCCTTAGCAGTAATCTACAAGTAGTCAGAACTATATGAAGTTAGCGTATCATGCACGAGAATATGGCAAATCAAAGAAGCTCTTCCTTGTTTTCACAGATGGACTTAGCCGGGCATGCCTTGTGTAGATCAGGAGTGCAGAGCAACTCCGGTGAGCCATATGTTTGCACTGCATAGCCAAGGGATCAAGTGATTGGCAAGCTTTGACGAAGTAGCATGCAAGTGAAGCTCAATGGCCAAGTCCGTTTATTAAAGTGGATAGATAAACAAGGATGGAGAGAAATCTAAGTGTAGATAAAGAAGGATAGATAAAAATACACAAGTAATGAAACAAATCTAAGTTGCTAATAATATTAACTTGAAAAAAAAGGACACGTCGCTTGGAACCGAAAACATCGCTATAAACGCCGCTCAACTAAAATTACAGATATAAAAAAAAGATTTGCTAATAATAATAACTTAATTAAAAAAAAAGACATCATTATAAAAACCAAAACGCTATCAAATGAAAGGTTGTATGGCTCTAGAATAGGTATAGCTTAATCCTGGCCCAAATCCCAGACGACAACAAATTAATTGTCAAGGGCCACATTCGTATGGACTCATTATGGAGGTACTAAATTAAATATCTCGAACTCAAATTCAAGGTGAGTAGGATATGTTATATTATGAAGGGTTCATCTTGTGCCACAATATAGATAAATAAGTAATAAACAAATAGATCTAAGTTGGTAACTTAATAAAAAAAAGACACAGATACATTACGCTTATTCCTGCAAATACGCTCACCTCTTTTCTCCTCTCGCTTCTATTTATGCAGATCGATTATTGCGTACCGATCCATCGGGTGAAAAGCTGTTTTAATCATCTAAGTTCGTCAAAGATAAAAAATTTGAGTTTGATTTCTATTTTCTATCACAAAAATGTCCGGAGGTGGAGGTAAACCTACATTCAACATCCTGCTCAAGAGCAACCGAGTTAGATTATCGCATAAATGACAGCCTCCACCTGCAATAACTAATTCTTAGATAATTATAATTATACAATAACTTATAATTATAACTTATCAGTAAAAAGGGTACGCTTAACACAAAGATGTCAAGTATAGACGTCAGCTATTGGATCTGATTATAAATGGTGACGTCGTTCAACGACGGCCTCAGAATCTCTTTATCGTAAAAATGAGCCGGCTTTTTCCACGCCTAGTTTTTTGGTTCTAAGCGCTCGGAGGAGCTGCTGTGGGCGATTTTGGCGCGGATCATCCTTATGTGTCCTTTCCAAGCTTCAAGCAAAGCATCCAAAGGTATTTCAATGGATCAATCAACTTATTTTGAATTAGGCTTGTTGTTTGATAGATTTAGGGCTTCTTGTTTTTTCTCTGTTTGTTTTCAACTCATCCTATTTCTATCCTCTTTCCATCCTTGTTTTTCTTCAATCCATTTCGCTTTATTAGTAAGTGAACTCTAATCTTCCTTCTTCTTCCAATCATCTTCCAATCATTGGTTTTTCCTTCTAATCTTCCGCTCTTCCAATCTTCTATTCATTTTCTTCTTCTTCTTCTTCACCACTTTCTCATTCTATTCAATCTTTCTTTCCATCTCCCCTTTCTTCTTCTTTCTTCTTCTTCTTCTTCTTCTTTCTTCTTCTTCTTCTTCTTCTTCTTCTTCTTCTTCTTCTTCTTCTTTCTTCTTCTTCTTCTTCTTCTTCTTCTTCTTCTTCTTCTCTTCTTCTTCTTCTTCTTCTTCTTCACATTTACATCTAGACTTACACTACAAATGCATAAATACAAACTTATAGCTCCATTCAAGATGCAAATTTTCCTAGTTAATATCCATCAAGGGTAAACCTAAGCCACAATTTAAAGGTAACCCTTTACATGGTTGGAGACATGAATATGTCTAGCAGAATTATAAAGTTAGTATAGCATTTGCCTTTAAGTATGATGCAAAATCACTATCATTTTAGAACACACACTTCGTAAAATACGAGTCTTACAAGTTAAGTGTTACATGTGGCCATATAATTTCCAAATAAATGCATCTTATATCATTATCTCATGTAATATCATTAAATTTCACATATTGTTTTTCGGGACATAGTACATCAGAATTTAAATATATAAACTTTCACAAGAACACTCTACAAATTTCGTGATTATTGTCAGACATTACAAGATTGATCCGCTTGGTATTATTTCATGAATGAATTCCCTACCAAACTAGTCTCCATCCAACAATGATAGCAAGTGTTACTGCTATGTCTTTGCCGACCATGTTCCGGACACATCAAAAATTTAAGTAGATCTCTCACCATCTTGAGTCGTGGATCTGAATTTATTGAGCATATTTTCCTAATTATATTCTTCCATTGTGTGCCAGTCATGTCAGCAACTATGTAACTTTGAAAGAACAGAGATAGAGTTCGCTACTGCACTCAAACAATGCCAACAAGAAGCAAATCATAAAAGACAAGGGGCGCTGTAAGCCATGAGACACTATGGCTTCTTCGCCTTCACCTATTCATATACAGCGTATCGGTGTTATATACAAATTGAGCTCTAATCTTAGTGCAAAAAAGCGTATGTATTGAATAACATTATATTCAAGTGAATGTCTCCATTACCTCAACATATATCTATGCTCAAACAAGAAAATCAGAGGCATATGTCCATGATACCATAAAGCAACAAAATCAAAGTGCATGCTTCTACCACCGGTATATGCACCATATCCAAGATATATACCCACATTTAACCTCAGATTAGTCCTACCGGAGTAAAAAATATTAAAATGGAAGTACAATTAAGCTTAGAAAAAGGATTTATTTTACCTTTGTATATGGCAATGTAAACTTAGAGTTGCCTTTATCATCTAGTCTACTTGACATGGTTGTTTCATTATACAGACATGCAGTAAACATCCTATCCCAAATTGGGAGATCATCTTCATATACAGGCTTATGAATCACAAATCAAAATACATCAAACCTGATATGAGACGCTCCTATCATCAGCTTTTGAATTTTGGTTGTTCGGTGGCATCGTTCCATAGCTCAGCCTTGAAGACTTTGTTGAACGGTGCATTCCCAGCTTCTAAATCCTTGTGTTCCTTCCCAAGGGCGCATTGATCCATGCCTATTGGCATAACACTATTTCGGTGCAAAACAAGGAATACTTTGCCACAAAACTATTTCGGCAAGGCAAAATGGATGCTTGTGGAGGACTTCCAGCCTTCCTGGCCTTGCTTTTCTTCCCAGAAAATCGCTCAGAGATCTTTATTTGGCATTTCGCAAGTGTAAACCAGAGAAAGCACAGAGCTAGAGCCTTGTAGGCGCAGGTTATCTCTTTCCCGCCAGAGCATAAGGATACAATAATGCATCTATTATATTTTCTATATGGAGTCAAAGATATTATTGCTTACCTCATTACTGAAGACGGTTATCTTCTAGCAATATCTCGGACTACTACATAGAGTATTGAGCCACCATCATTAATGGATCTATGGTTTAATATTTCGTACTCATTCTTAGGCTACGTCCATCCAAGCCTTGCCACGAAAAAACTCCAAGTTCAATTAGTTAAAGCATATACAACATACGAAATTTTCCAAGACAACTTAACCTTTGGCGAAATGCAAATGATAATACCATAGGTAAAAAGCTCTTTATATTGGTCTTCCACTTTTTTCCATTAAATAGCATGCAACTTGCTGCACTATTAAACAGTGTACTCTATGTACTTTGATAGGCCGTTGGTCGTCACCCCATAGGTAAAAAGGGAGCATGCCTTAAACTGGAGGCTCACGTTTCATGAGGACTTTTGTGCTAATTTTAAATCCCAAATAAGTTGCCATGCAAAGCCCTTTTGCATGTACCCCCACATGTCATGCTTGCATATAATAAAAGTGCATGCATACGTTTTATATATAGGAAAAGCTTATTCTAAGCCATATGTTAAAAGGTAGTGTATGTAAAGAATAGAAACTCACATTGTAAACAATGGGATGTACCCCTTGTACTTTTTTGTCATGCCCAACATCTCCCATGCAATTTCAGCACAAATGTAGGCATAATGGTTACACACACCATCCACACAAAGGCAATATACCATTTTCAAGTTTAATTACCATGTCCCATGTTCTAATTCCCTAGTAGAAGCCAAACCAGGAACTTGTATTTTTATTTGAAAATCACATAGATTATTTCTTTGAATTGACATGGTCATCAATAAATTCGAAATGGCTATTGTTATTCAAATTGCAAATACTAATGTCATAGACATACCTTATTAGCCCAAATTGCCTTGGTCATTATTGCATGAGCCGCATCATGTGTACAGCTTCATAGTTCTTTTGTTGCCTTTGAAAATACGAAGAAAAATATTCTTCTTCTTCTTCTTCTTCTTCTTCTTCTTCTTCCTCTTCTATTTTTTTTCCATGGAAGTTAAAGAGGGACGCTGAAGATTTATAGGCCCATTCTCTTCCTCTATTTTTATTACAAGAAGGGACGCTTGAAAGACGAGGGCCCTCTTTTATGCTCTTCCCTTTTTTTTTTTTTTTTTTTTTTACATGTCAATATATAGTTCTTTTTAATTAACAATGTAAATAGTTTTAATGTCAATGATCTTTTCAACGCGGGAATGGTCTTTTTGTTTTTTTTATTTCTTTATTTATGTAAGTTTTCTAACGCCGAATGCCTTATTTTTTGCATGTACACTGAATAACAAATGCGCCGCTTCTTGAAATCGATTAAATGAAGGACATTCTAGGAAGAATTTGAGTTTGAGTAGAGAATAAATTTTAATGTTTTATTTAGGTTAAAAAAAACTTGGGGAGACGGACAGGGGCATGGTCGGCTCACTTTTGAGTGAGTAAAGACTAGGTGTTCCGGTCCAAGCTCACCGCTTACTTCTTGTAATTTTTATTGATTAATGTTTAGTTTAGGAAAATTGGGAGACTTGACAGGGCATGGTCGGCTCCGCCTGAGTGGAGAAGACTAGGTGTTCCGGTCCAAGCTCACTGCTTACTCTTGTAATTTTATTGATTAATGTATTTAGTTTAGGAAAAAATGGTAGACTTGACAGGGCATGGTCGCCCACTTTGGAGTGGAGAAGACTAGGTGTTCCGGTCCAAGCTCACCGCTTACTCTTGTTTATTTTTTTTTAATATATCAATAAATAGAAATCTTTACTGGATTGGATAAGGGGAAGGTGGTTTTGAAAAATTTAATATTGATTTTCGGTTTAGTTAAGAATGTTACTTTTAAAGATGTTAGGGATGTCAAAGAAAACATCGATGTGGAGTGGTTAAGAGCAAGAAAAAAAATTTAAATAGTTGGTTTTAAAAAAAAATAAAAAGGGAAACTAACTCTTAAGAAAGTAGGTAAAGATTCATAATGAAGGTTTGAAAAAGTCACAAAGCAAGATTAATGAATCTAAATTGGTTTGTAGGTATGGCCTTAATCGTGAAGACATGCACGATTAGTGTGAGATTGTATTTACGGTCATAAAATGAGATATGCTAACGAAAGTCCCGACCGGAGATGCGTAAACCGGCCAACGTGGTTTCACCATTTTGTCAGACATGTGAAAAGGAAGTGCCACCGGAGTTAGTACAAAATGGCTGTGTCAAGAAGAATGTTGACTTCTCTCCTTGACACATGTAAAGCCAATGATTGGAAACCCTATGGATGAATCAAGACATGTTTGAAGCATTCAAGCAAAATTTTAAAAGTCCCAATGCCGAGGCTCGTGGTCAAGGAATGGGTAGTTTGGTGAATTGAAGAAGCGACGTGGCATCACAAGAACATCATTGTGGATCTCAATGCACCGCCTGAGGTAATTAAAAAATGCTTTGCATCGTGGGGAAGCTTCTAGTGGAGGTGGCTCCCGCAAGGCCCACTTTTCTTTGGAGAATCACATGAACACACTGACCTTGCTGGATCCCATGCCCATAGAGGCCGTGGATGTGACACGCCTATTGAGGAGAAAACCAACACACTTCCATTTATCAAATCAAGATCAACTAACACAACACTTCCAAGATGATGAGCTATATGAAGGATGGATTTTCTGGAAGATAGGGCAGACGTATGAGATGGCTCAAAGATACATACGCCTAAGAGCCCTTGATCCCTGGGGTTGCTACATCCATTGGACTTGCATATGAAGTTGCTAGCTCTAGATACCATAGTCAGCAGGATTCTACCTTTCATGAATGGAGAGACACTTGCACACTTGTTTGACTATTTACCTAATAAATCTGTCACGCTTTTAGAAGATGGTCAAATGCAATTGCTAGACAAAGAAGAACCCGACAACACATAGGCTACCGAACTTAGGAGCAAAATGCTAGTTGTATATCGCAAGATGTTCCGTAGGATAGCTCTTGCCCCAGTGTATGTGTCGTTGAGATCCACAAAGGCCACTTCACTCACACAAAGCTTAATTGGGTAAGAGAGTCAAAATTACATTTTGATGATGAGTACCAAAATGTGGGTGGCCATTGCGATTGGGGACAATGCAATTCATTTACGCCTAAAGAGCGCTCTTCCCTTGTTGAAGTGTTTGCATTTACTTCTCTCGGATGGACAAGCAAAATATCCATGGTTAGAGGAAACCCGTGTTTGAGAAATCAAGTACACATGATCGTATGGGGACACGAATTCATGATGTCTACGCATTGGGATATATTTATGAGATGCTTCGATTTCGTGCAAGCTATAAAAGCGTATTTAATGGAGTGGTTTAATAATAACAATAATGCCCAATGGATTAATCCAACCCATATGTACCAATGACGCCTTGACAAGTTGGAGGAGTAAAACAAGAATGATGTGCCAACGTGAAGACGATTTCATCAGGACCCAAAGCTCGGGTTATGGAAGCCCTCATGGTAAAGTGTTGGAACATCTTCTACCATGGTTGTGAGACAAAGACGATATTACGAAGTGCATGGATGCCTTGAGATGTTGGAAATTGTTGTTATCATAACTCTCAAATAATGAATACAATATTGTATATCTCTTGCCATGTTTAAGAGTATTAAATTTTTAATTGTCTAATAAACTGTAAATATATAAAGACACTTTAATTATTCAAATCCCAATGTTTTGTAATGAACTTCCCATGTTGCTACATTTGTTGCTTTCCTACTATATAAAGTTATTCATCGCACCCATATAAATAACTTGCAAGTTTTTGCACATGTCCGAAGAACCATGGATGCACGATGGTACATCTATTGTTCACAACTTCTTATCAAGGTGGGTTTGGTAGCCTTATTGATGTTTCTAAACCTCGCAAAGGGCCTTTAAGAGGCGGTTGGTCGCTCGGGTTTAGCTCGCCACTGACCGCCACCTCCACCATTGTGTGGATTTGCATGGATTTTTTTCTAGGATAAAATGTGTTAACCATTTATTTTAACGCTCTAATATTTTAAACAGCGATAAATTATGGTTAGCCCTTCTTTTTCCTATGCATAATGTTCGTCGTGGTTAAGGGAAGTGATCTCTTCTCACCACCAAGAGATTTGAAGACCCCGATCCAAAGCAGAAGACTTAAGAGCAGGAACTCAGATATCAACCAGGCGATAACCTCAAGATAGGTGGAATGCCTTGCATTCGGGATGTCGCCCGCAGAATGGACAGTCATGAACAAAGCAGGCGAGGTTCCGCGCCTATGACCTCCCACGCTATAGCTCACACCGTAATTCAATCTTGGGCACATTCTAGCACGAGGAGAATGAACCTCATCGGCGAGCGCCGACCGCCGGCCCACGCCGGAGTGGACGAATTCCTCTTCAAGCTCAAGTAAAGATCGTGGCACCACCGCACCACCTCCACGAAGGCATCTCTTGAATATGAGTGAGTTCATCTTGAATTATGCCTTTTGTTCACTAAATACATATCCATGTTATCGTATGTTGAGTGTAGTAGCAAGAGTTGCCACACAAGACCGCAGACATGGCCAATTTTTGGAAGATGGCTAATAGTGTCACAAATAGCGCTTTGGCTATAACGTGGCCCACAAGGGTGAATGGAACCTGAGCCTATGATGAGGAAAAAGAGAGGATCAAGGGTTTTTGTAGCTGCATCCCAGCCCAAGTCGGAGAGATCCTGTATGGAGGGGAGGTTTGTTCAAAGCAGGTAAACATGTTAAAGCCACCAGGTATTAGGCTCTTTTCATTCTCTATTATAACCTCATTGTACCTATATTTTATTTATATTTTGTAGAGGCAATCGTAATAGCGCCTCAAAGCTCTGTACAAAGCCAAGGTGAGTCCTATAGAGGAAGTGGTACAAACTTATCCGGTTGACTAATGAGGTAAGTGATTTCAAGTACATCATCTCTCCCATGAGTCGATAATTGATGATGCCATGACTAAGTCCTGTATTGCATTATTGTAGTGTTCAAGGCCAAATATATTATCAAAGAAAGGGAAGCTAGAATAAAGGCAGCTACCGACGCGAGGTACGACGACGAGCAAGTGGCAGCCATAGCCAAGACCGGTCCTGCTATGGCTTTCTCGACAAGCTACTTGTAAGCATAAATTTGGTTTATAATGTAGGTTCTCGAGCTGAACACTAACATTAGTTTTGGTGCTCATTCTCAATAGAAGTCACGGTCGCCCGCCCGGCCGCGAAGATGAACGCTAAAGGGCCTCAAAAAGGCAATATGCGCCTATCGCAGATGCCATCAAGGCTGTGAAAGGGGGGGGGATGAAGTGTGCATCATTCATTAGATAATTATTTGTGACTACAATGAACTAATTGTTACATACAATATAATGCAGTAAACGAAGACGGGTTTAATGAAGAAGAAGAAGAAGAAGAAGAATTAGAGAGCAAATAACTAAAGACTCAATTATATTTTGTAGTCGCAAATTATATCATGGAAATATATTAATTGAATTCAATCTTAAATTTTTATGCTTTGTTCTTATTATTTGTGATTTTATATGTTAATTTTATGTGCTCGATTCTATTTTTTTTATTCTTAGATTTATTAAACATTTTAATTACATATTAAAACAATAATGCTTATCTATACCATGATAATTTAATACTTTAGCTATAATTTAATCAATATTTGTTTCTATTTTCGAATTTTTAAATTTTTAAATATTTATTCTCGATTTATTTTGTTCATATTTAATATTTATTAATACTATTAATATTATTGATATATTAATATTATTTAATATTAATAAATATTACTAAATATTTATTATATTAAATATTTGTTAATTTTGATGAATATTAATCATCTCGTTAAATAATATTGCTGAATAATATTAAATTAATATTTTTTATCTAAATTTTGATCGTCGCTGAACGACAGTTGATGGCGCGGCGCCAGCCGCCAGACAGCGACAAACACGCAGTTGAACAGTGACAACACGCCAAGAACGCCGTTTCGAATCCACGCTTCACATCGCGGGCGCCCACGCCACCGCTTACGCCACCGTGGGCAACGCCAATACCGACTGACATGATGATGCAGGCTGGTCGCTGAACGACGGCCGCTGCCTCATCCGCCACGCCGCCGCTACGGCTACGCCACGTCAAGGCGTTAGCGTCACGGTCAACGCACGGTGCTAACGACGCTGAACGACGCCGTCGTCGCTAGCACGCCCGCCGTTTCGACGCCGTATAGCGACGATAAAGTCGCTAATCGATCCGACGCCGAAATAGACGCCGCTTATCTATCGTGCTTTGATCACGATCATCGACGTGGCAACGACGCCCCGACGTAGAATAGACGCCGTAATGTGGCTTTGGTTTTGTAGTGATTTCAAGAATATTATACTGAAAATCTTACATTTCATGATTCGCTTTCTGGAAGCAACTTTGATATACATACCATATGTCATTACATGATTCCAAATTTTAGTTCAATGCCAAACCACGCAACCAAGATAAGGCTTTACTGTAAATCATATCCATAGCATCCGAACACCTCTCCAAACCTGAAGTAGTGCATGTGGATCGATGTCAAATGAGTAACTATGTGTTAATTTCAAAGTTACCAAGGAAAGCGACTACTAATAAATAGTGAGTTTGTCAAAATGAAAAAAATAATGTAATAGACATCTAATTGCATAATATTCAGGAAGTGACACAAATAGACAAATTGCTCTTTTGTCCGGTGGCCCATCTAATATTCATACTGCTGTCTAATCCCATTTTTGTTGGTACTACGTATTAACGAAAATACAACGTTATCATATCTCAGCTTATAAAATAGGCGACCAAATAGAGATTAACATATATCTTTGCAATCTCAGCTTGGAAAAACAGCAGAAAAGTAGGACTAACTGGTTGGTCTCGCTAAAACATCGATAAAGTAATAACATCACTACTGAAATGCTTGTCCAAGAAAACAACTACTGTATACAATATAGATCTTATATTTTTGCAAAGTAATCTATAGTTAACTAAGATTTTGAATTCTAAAACCATAACTATCATTACTGTTGTGTTAAATGGCATTCCAAGCAACTCTTCAGACCATAGATTCCATCACCTCATGCAAGATATCTTCTTTGAGTTTTAGGTGTGTGCTAATCGCCAAAAAATTAGAGCAAACTCATATAGTGTTTGTGCTCGTAGATTAAGTTTGATTTCAAATAAGGTACCTCAAAAACGTGATTGTCTCTCTCGACCGGAAATAATGTCACAAGCCTCCTCATAACATCAGCTATACTCTTCTTTTTCATGTAGTCTACAAAGGAAGACCTCAAGTAATTATTAGAGTGTAGAAGTGAAACGAACTAAACTACGTAATTTATGAGTGCGATGGAATGTAGATTCTTTGAAGTTCATTCTTCTTCGTGCACATTTTGATGTTAAATTAATTTCTTCAAGAACAAAGCAAAATTTTGATACTAGCATGTTTTACTTGTGAAGTATCGCATGTCTTCTTTAATTGAAGTGGTGAAAGAATCTATCCTAGTGCCAAGACCCGAGCTCACCCAAATGTATCCACCATCCAGTTGCATTTGGTACCTTTTGGCATACAACTTCATATTCACAACAACACCTACCCGTGACACCGAGAGAGTAATTCGCTTAAATTGTGCCCCGCAATAGCCACAACTTCACAAAATACACATGCATAATATATTTGATAATACGTGTCACTCAACATCAATGAAAAGATAGCAAGGCCGGATCCTTTATAAAACTTGGCGTGCAATGTCACCTTTATTTTGAGGTAACAGAAGATCACAAGACAATATAATCGAATCTTAGAAAACTCAACAACCTTTTCTCAGAAATGGTACTCGTGTTCTGAAATTGTATGGTGTTGAGATTGACATATTTCCGCTCAACATTTGCAGTACGTAGTAAGGCAAGTTGGTTGATTTCGAAGAACTGCCAAGGTATATGGGCTCGCTCGATGACTTCAATTCCAATGAGTTCAGACCATTGAATACCGCGATGCACAAACAACTCTCTAGGAACTTACATTGTAAAAATAATAGCAATGCTAAAAACAACCTTCTAAATATTCTTTATAAAAATTTATGGATTCCATTAGCTTCATGTGGAATGCTAGTTACTCATGGTTGAAATCCTCATATTCTCTGCGGCACACGCGCTCATTTGGCAAGTGATAATGGGATGTTGATAGGTCTCGTATTACTTTCAACTTTCGCCCTAACAGCTTCTAATGCCCGACTGTTCTAAGTTAATATTACCCCATGCAAGGAAGACCCAAACCGGAAATTAGAGAGCAGCTTAGAGAAAAAAACACTTAAGTGAGGAATCATAATTATTGCAAGTATGGCAAATGCAAATGCTGAAAGAAACCACTACATTTCTATGCAAACCAGCCGAGCATCCCACATATATCGAGTAAAATGCTAACCCGTAAAGGTATAAAAAGGCGTAATCCCGGGTAAAGAAAGAAACGAGAACCAAAGAAGAAAGGTGTGTGATGTAAGAGCTATAATTTGAAATCACGCCGATGAAGGCAAATGAGTCCATGCTACCGATAAAAGGGAAATGAAGGAAATGTTATCCGATGAAGGTTAGAAGCCGTATCCGATGCATCATTCTTTTCATAAACTGCTTATGCTACAATTAGTCTATAAACCATGGATAGGAAGCACTTTCAGAAACTACTATGATCTTTGTATAAAAAATAACCATTATTTGAATAAAGCTTATGATTCAAACCATGTAACGTGAATAGACACGCAGAAAGACCAAGGAGGTACAAAGGAACAGTAACAAAAAAATATACAAAACCACCTCCTTTAACTCCAAGCATCCTCAAATGTATCTTAGGCAGCGACAAACTAAAATCTAGCCTCAAACTATTCTAACTCCTCGTGCCTTGCATGTAAAAATGTACCAAAATCAGAAAACACATGCACCCTCGAAAGCAAAACGTAAGAGCTACCTTATGGCTACTGCATTTTGAAAAACAAAAAAACCTTTCTTCATCTAATGACATATTCTACTTAATACATGTGTGAACCCCCTTGCGGAGCGAGTAGTAATTCTTTTTCTTCCACCTTTTTCATGAATAGCATCTTAAATATATGATTAGTATCCATAAATATATGATTAGCATCCACAAATATATGATTTTCTTATTTGCGTATCGTTAGACATGTATACATTTCACAACAATAGGATGATCAACAAAGGATGATATAAGGTTGACATATTATATAATATTTGTTGTGAAATGCATATCGTCTCCTTTTATTGGCGTATTTCTTCCATTTCCCATGAATGATGAGTTGGATCGGAGCCCATGGCTCATGGTTGGCATTGTAAAGATTGTCAATTCTGACATGTAACTATGATTAGAATAAATAAAGAAATTTTGCTTTATATATACCCCTGCCTTAGTGGTACTCAAAATACCTACCTATTATCTCTTTATGATTTTGTACCTTTAACTCTAAATAGGTCTCCGTATATTGAAGGTAATTATTTTTCTGATGGCAAAGTTCAAAAATACATATTTTTAGTTAAAACGCACTTCCTATATTTTTCCCTCATTAATAAATTTTTTTTATGTAGCGAATCATGTATTTTGCTTTATGCAAAACCCCGAAAATTCCTCGCCAGAAGGAAACAGAGGTTCGCTTTTACAAGAAAAAGTTTTCGACTTTAATTTTTTGCCGTATTTTTGACGATTATACTTCCCCCAAATTTAGCCGTATCATTCAAATAATATAATATATAAAATGTATAATATTGAACCTATCCCTGCCTTTAATATACATTAAATTCAAGCATCAATATACATAGAAATAATCTAGAGAAAAAATAAAGTGGTCTGTGATAATGATTTAAAATGATCCGACGCTATATGATGAAAAATTTAACGCTTTAAAGTGTCGAAAATTATGAAAACTATGATGAAAATTTCACGTATTCTTATCTCAAGGTTATATTGACGTTTTAGCTTATGAGTGTAATGATGAATTCGCCGTAAATCTGACGATTTTTTTTTTGATGAAATATTCACTAGAAAATATTCATCAGAATATGCCACCAGAACTTAAGTCTGGGCAATTATGGGGTTCTGACGATTATTCTGACGAATTTTTTGACGAAAAGCTAGCATTCTCTTGTAGTGAGAAGAGCATGCATAAGATCAATCTAGCCATTTGTCCTGCTTCCTAAATTTGTGCGAAGTAGTTACATATATAGACTATAGCCAAACAATAATAGACGGAATATCGAAACAATGAAATAAATAAATAAGCAAGACAAGAATGCTCACCTGTCTTGATATCTATTGGAAATCTCCAGTTGAACGTTGGTTACCTTCTTCAGTAAGTAGAAAGTATGTATTTGAATGCAAGATAACAAGAAAACTTAACTTGCTATCGTCCATAAGAGTATCTGCCCTGTAAAAACACAAACAAGTCATCAAAACAAAGTATGCAAAAGAAAATTGATAGCAAAACTAAAAAATGACGAAAAATAGCCTTCCAAAACTTTCTTTGATAATCCAGAAAAAAAATCCAAGATCTTCAGATCGCAACATAGCAAAAGGAAGCGCTAAGAAAGTTTGTTGGATGATCAACAAGAAAAACTCTGCATGATACAAAACTACAATCAAACGGAAGCTCTATCCATGACGCCAATAGAGAAGAAAAATTTGTGACCAGCGCTGCCGAAACTAACCTCAAAGATGCGCTTCTTGGCGCCGGTACTCTGCCATAGCCTAACAACGTTTTGAAACAGTTTTGTCACGTTGAAAGAAGTTTTGCCACGTTAGGTCAATTTTGGTATTCATTCGCAAGAATACATGTTTTGCATTTTCTTTTTTGACACCTCCACTTGTGTAGTGAAAAATGACGTCACACTATGATTCTTCTTTATAGTCGAAATGAAGCAAATGGGAATTCTAGTTGTGAAGCTTATTCATTTCTTCGTCTTGGAGCTGAGTTCATGGATGCTTAGAGCATATTCTTGATAGGATGAGAATGGTACTTGCATCTTGGTGGGTAAAATTTGAGCCGCATTTTGGATGTAATGCGACTCTTTGAAGAAGGGGGAAATCCCCATGTTTCAAATTGCAATCCCCTATTACTCTTCCACATTACCCCTACTAACACTGACTACCCCATTTCTTTGCATCCCCCATTCTTCATTTTTGTTTTGTAAATCCCCATATTGTAATTTGCAATCCCTTATAACTTTCTCATTACCCCTACTAACCCTGACTACCCCATTTCACGTCATCCCCCTTTCTTCATTTTTTACTTAGAATTCCCCATGTTCTAAATTGCAATCCCCCTATTACTCCCCCAATACCCCTGCTACCTCCCATTACCCCATTTCTCCTCATCCCCCATTCTTCATTTCTTACTATAAATCCCCGTATTCTAAAGTGAAATCCCCCTGTTACTCCCTCGATACCCCTAACAAAGAACAAGAATACCATTCTCCTCAAAAAAATTATCCTTTGCTCGTCAATTCCCCATTTCTAAAAGGGTGCATTTGAAGGAGGATGTGGGTATCGTTTTTGGTGTCATGCTTCTTTAATGTCTTATCAACCATTACACATGAAACATATAAAAAAAAAAAAACAAATATTGCCATGCAACCACATGAACTCTTTTAAGAAAGACTTTCTAAAACTGTAAGGTACACATATGTCATGTTTTTACCCTATCTCAAAAGTTTGTAGATCATATAATTATGTCATGTGAATGTAATGCCACGTGGTATAAATATGCCCTTTCATGAAAAAGCATCACGCAACAAAATAAAGACGTTGTACGCCTCAAAATACGATGGTTGGATATCTCACACCATCAATTTGCCCATTTTAAAATGTGGCATAGGGTTTAACAGGAAATTGAGGTCGGCATGCAGTGATCCATAATAGAAGGATGTTATAGATCTATACATGTTAGTTCCTCATGGCTTTGTCAGAATCTGGTTGAATCTGCTAGCTACTTCTGAAGATACATGGAAGATGGATTGATATGGCTGCATTTGGCATTTTTGCGGTCTTTGAGGGCTTTCATATGAAAGAATTTGTGACATTCTTCTGCAAGATCAAAAACTCTGCTTTGGCAATAGTAGTCTTTTCTGATTGTTAGACCTTGTTCTACAAGGATGAAGCACCTTTGGTCCATCTGTTTTGGCTGAATCTTCTAGACAAGAATGCTCACCTGTCTTGATATCTATTGGAAATCTCCAGTTGAACGTCTTGGTTACCTTCTTCAGTAAGTCAAAAATATGTATTTGAATGCAAGATAACAAGAAAACTTAACCTGCTATCGTCCATAAGAGCATCTGCGCCTGTAAAAACACAAACAAGTCATCAAAACAAAGCATGAAAGAGAAAATCGATAGCAAAACTAAAAAATGATGAAAATTAGCCTTCCAAAACTTTCTTTGATGATCTAGAAAAAAAATCCAAGATCTTCAGATCGCAACATAGCAAAAGGAAGCGCTGAGAAAGTGTTGAACGATCAACAAGAAAAACTCTACATAAGAAAGATTTATGACCAGCGCTGCCGAAACTAACCTCAAAGATGCGCTTCTTGGCGCCGGTACTCCGCCATAGCCTAATAACGTTTTGAAACAGTTTTGCCACGTTGAAAGAAGTTTTGCCACGTTTTGCCAATTTTGGCATTCATTCGCAAATATACATGTTTTGCATTTTCTTTTTTGAAACCTCCACTTGCGTAGTGAAAAATGACGTCTCACTATGATTCTTCTTTATAGTCGAAATGAAGCAAACGGGAATTCTAGTTGTGAAGTTTATTCATTTCTTTGTCTTGGAGCCGCGTTCATGGATGCTTAGAGTATATTCTTGATAGGATGAGAAAGGTACTTGCATCTTGATGCTGCCAATGTGGCATGACGTAAAATACTATCTATCTTCTATCTATCTAAAATTTGAGCACCATTTTGGATGTAATGCAACTCTTTGAAGAAGAGGAAAATCCCCCATTACTCTTCCACATCACCCCTACTAAGACTGATTACCCCATTTCTTTGCATCCTGCATTCTTTATTTTTTTTGTAAATCTCCATATTCTAATTTGCAATCCCTTTTTACTTTCTCATTACCCCTACTAACCCTGACTACTCCATTTCTCGTCATCCCCCTTTCTTCATTTTTTACTTAGAATTCCCCATGTTCTAAATTGCAATCCCCCTATTACTCCCCCATTACCCCTGCTACCTCCCATTACCCCATTTCTCCTCATCCCCCATTCTTCATTTCTTACTATAAATGGGTTGTAAATATACGTAATGCTGGTTTTTCATGATTTCGCCCAGCAACAAATAAAGCACTTGGTGTACTAATTAGTATTTCTAAAGTCATGCCCTTAAATGCTTCAAGGAGTACTTTGTTCTCGGCTAAGTTAGATTAATAATTATCACCTCTGATACTCTCCAATCTTTGCATTTTGATGCCATGTAATGTCAAATTTTTTTTCTTTGATATACATTACATGGCAGTTTGCATGTGCATGTGTACTTGATTGGTTTCAATAGAATGTATGGAGAAAGTTATCAAGAGAAAAAATAACAAACAAAATAAGTTTTTTAATCTGTTCAAAATAATGGAATTTTTTAGAATAAAACTAAATAATGGAATTGCATGAATAGTATTAAGATTGTTTTTTGTCTGAGATTTGCGGAATTGCAAGAATGTATTAAGATTGCTTTGATACAAAAGGATCTCAAAACTCTGATTAACAAAGCTTGATCAATAATTTAAATGGCAGAAATGTTCCATGCCGCCAAGACTACTCACAACAATATAGAACAAAATGATCATATAAAAATGGTTTTGATGTTAACCCACTATTAGTGAAAATTGACCAACTTTGAGAGGATCAAAACTCCCGCATCCAAGCTCAGATTTAATTGATTTGTTCTGCAAGAGAAAGGCCATAGTGTCTACTTTTAGATGCAGGTAAAATCATCAAAAATTGTTCATTAAAACTCAAGATATCAAATTCTGAGTTTTTGGTATATTTGCTGTGACAAAAATCAGAACCTGTAACAAAAAATCAAGAACTTTTTATTTGATTCAATAGTTTCTCCTCCTCATAAAGCTCAGATTTGAAATTATTTAAATTGTAAAAGAGAAAGTGCTAAGTGTCAAGTTTTAAATGCATAGTAAGATCACTCAAAACCGATCAGCACCACTCAAGATATTAAAGTCTGAATTTTGTATATTCTTGTGACATCAATTTCTGCCAACCACTGTAACAGAAAAATCAGCCAAGTTTGAGAGGCTATTTCTCACTCCTCTCAGAGATCCCTATTTTTGTGTGATTTTGATTGCAAAAAAAGAGACCAAAGTATACTTCTAGATCAAAATGAAATCGCTCCAAATAGATTGGTAGAACTCAAGATATCAATGTCTCTATTTTGAGTGCTTCAAAATCAATTTTTGCCATTTGGGGAAAAAAAATAACATGATCTAGGATACAACATTAGAGATGCACAATACATTGAAAATGGAACAAAAATACTCTTAAGAAAAACAAATATTAGTAATCAGTTGTCTCTTCTCACTTTTTTTGAATCCTAAAAAGCTTCTTCGGTTAAATGGATGCTTTCAAGAGCTGCCCACAATTCAATCTCAATGCAGCAGAGATTGAATTATCAATCTAAATCAAATTGCAATAAAACATTGTTAATTCACCTATGATTTCTATGCCGATTTGAACTCTAATTTGTGTTCTTATTTTGCATTGAAAAAGAAACATCAATCTTGTCCCTTATAGGGTTCCACAAATCCTTGAAAGATCCTCGTCAGTGATCCCCACCATTTAGGGAATCTCCCTTTGTGTGGGATCATCCATCTCATGCCTCCCTTACCTCCAGGAATGATCCATCCTATTTAATATAACAAACCAAAGGTCGTTGGTTTAAAAAAAAACTTTAATTAAAATGTGTTGATCCAAAACACTGTAAAATTAATTGTCCGGATAGTGCTTTTGGGTTGGTTACCATATTTACAAAATTCCCATTCTAAAGTGAAATCCCCCTGTTACTCCCTCCATACCCCTAACGTAGAACAAGAATACCCTTCTCCTCAAAAAATTATCTTTTGCTCGTCAATTCCCCAATTCTAAAAGGGGGCATTTGAAGGAAGATGTGGGCATCGTTTTCGGTGTGATCCTTCTTTAAACTTATATGTATGTCTTATCAATCATTACACATAAAACATATAAAAAAAAGGAAAAAACTACAAAATGCCATTATGTTTTGATGAATTTTCTAGATGCCCTTAAGGAAGGAGAAATTTCACTCACCTTGAAATTTCAGAAGGAAATTTCGAACTGGCGGCGCCACTCATGGCTCCTTGTGAGGCTTTGCGCCGGCGCCAGTTCCGCTCGAAATTTCATTCCTCGAAATTTCAAATTTTATCCACCTTAAAAATTTTGCCCGTTCTTGAGCTCACGATGCGGCCTGGATTTAGAGTTCGAGCGACAGCCGTAAGTTTTACGATTTACGATATAAGCTCTATCTATAGCAGCCAGAAGGAGCCCTGGTTCTGTCTATTGCTTAAACATTGCTCTCCACCTCCATCCGTCAAATGTTCTGATATAGATCACAACTGCACTATAAGCAAAGTCTATTGAGTATGGCCATATCAGAGTCTGTGTAAAGCAGCCAAAGTTGCATACCCTAAAACCGAAGCAGAGATTGTGAGCTTTGTAGATTACAGGGGAAAATTGTTTTCCGACGTTTCCAGCCAGTCCGCCTTTCGATTTGCATCCCTGCCTTTCGATTGCATCTTTGATTTCAATTTGCATCCCTGCCTTTCGATTTTGCATCCTTGATTTCGATTTACATCCCTGCCTTTCGATTTTGCATCCCTGGTTTCGATTTGCATCCTTTCTATGGCGTTTACATGAAACAGAGATGAAGAAGCAAGGGCTGTGCAGAAACAGAGTAGAAGGCGGCGCCGCCGAAAGAACGCCGCCACAGTTCAACAGAAAATTTTGCTGTATAAAATGTTGTTGAATTAGGGCGAAATTTTTAGGTGGTTAAAATTTCGTTTCAATAATTTTACTAAATGCCCTTGGTCAACGCATACGCTTCTGTAACATTTCAAGTTTCACAAAATGCCTTTCAGTTTTTCGTATTCAATGGAATGCCCTTTTTCAAAGAATATCATTTTGGCATCGATTTTGGATCAATGTCTACTCTTGTGCATGGTTCTTCAAAAAGAAAAAAAAAGGCACAGGAGGCTCCATCGAATTTGCTTCTGATTGAAACTCATTCTCTTCCATCAAGTTTTGCTTTCTCCATTGGTTTTTGCTCACAGGCTCTCACGATTTTGTACCAATTCTATTTTCTCAAGATTTTTTGAAGGATTATTCTCTCACAATTCTGGCGGCACAGGCTCCCACGATTCTGGAGGCTCAACAAGCCTTTTTACTTACTTCCTACTCTGCAACCTATAGGGAGATGATGCAGCATGTTACTGTTCCTACTGTTCTAGGTGCGATGTTGCCTTTAGTGATAATACGATGTTGTTCAAGGGCATTTCAATAATTTGCTTAAAACTTAAGGGTATTTTGTGAATTTGCAACTTTTAAAATTTAAAAAGAAACACATGTTATAGGTCTTAAGGGCATTTTGGAAATTTAAAAGAAACATAAGGGCATTTGAGGAATTAACACAAATCTTAAGGGTATTTGATTAATTTTCAAACATACAAAATACATTATACGTTGACCAGGGGCATTTGGTGAAATTATGAAAAGTTTGGGGCATCTGGTGAAATTCGTCAAAACATAAGGGCATTTTGTAGTTTTTCCCTAAAAAAAAATAAATATTGCCATGCAACTAATGAACTCTTTTAAGAAAGACTTTCTAAAACTGTAAGGTACACATATGTCATGTTTTTACCCTATCTCAAAAGTCTTTGAGATCAGTTGTAGATCATATAATTATGTCATGTGAATGTAATGCCACGTGGCATAAATATGCCCTTTCATGAAAAACCGTCACGCAAGAAAGTAAAGATGTTTTACGCCTCAAAATACGATGGTTGGATATCTCACACCATCAATTTGCCCATTTTAAAATGTGGCGTAGGGTTTAACATGAAATTGAGGTCAGCATGCGGTGATCCACATTAGAAGGATGTTGCAGATCTATTACATGTTAGTTCCTCATGGCTTTGTTAGAATCTGATTGAATCTGCTAGCTACTTCTGAAGATACATGGAAGATGGATTGATATGGCTACATTTGGCATTTTTGCGGGGGTTGGGGGCTTTCATATGAAAGAATTTGTGACATTTTGCAAGATCAAAAACTCTGCTTTGGCAATAGTAGTCTTTTCTGATTGTTAGACCTTGTTCTACAAGGATGAAGCACCTTTGGTCCATCTGTTTTGGCTGAATCTTCTAGAATGAATTTTTCCCTTGAAGGTTGGCCACAACTTTAAAAGTTTTGGGCATCTTGCAATACCAAAGGCTATGCATTCACATTATCTGGTCCTGTTGGTTGATTAAGGTAAACGTGGACCCATGGCAGTACAAAGATATCAGCATTTGCAGGCAAATGGTGGGGCTTTTTGAGATAAGCAAAACTGCACTATCATTTTCTGTACATATAGGCTTAATCCGTTACTAACATACTGTATCTTAACATCTGCACATCTAGATATCAATTCGGCACTGCAGGATCAGTAAAATTGAGACAACAAAAACAATCAATTCAAAGGCAACAAGGTGGGATATTTTAACTATTGGTGAGAGAACTTACCTTGTATACCATTTGCAGAACCCTCTATTTATTTATGCCCAAAGACATTGAAACAACAACAACAATTCTACCAACACATCAAATAGAACTTATTTTGTATAGCATTTGCAAAACCTCTATTCATTTACAGTCTGAAGGCATTAGAACAACAAACAATGCAACCACAATTTCACCAACACATGCATTGGCATAAAATGCCACGAACAATGCAACAATAATTCCATCTCTCCATGAGAAAGTTAAATTATCCCAAATGAGAGCTCTGCTCACCAAAAGTTTAACATAAGCCAATTTTCTCAAAATTTAAAAAGTTATAAACATGCAACACGATGACATGAAATGCCCACCAAAAATGGCAATTATTGAGCAATGGAATATTTGCATGATAATAGTTACGAAAGCGTGAGCTCTGGTTGCTATTCCTTGCATTGCCATTTGAACGTAAAAAATACTACCTATCTCTCCATTGCAGTTTTCTCTTCAGCAGCTCAGCTCTGATCCGCCAATGTCGATCGCCTTCCTCATCTACTTTCTTTGCTTTTTAGGGTCGCTCAGATTGGCGAAGGTGGGATGGCCTGCATTGCTGGGTGGGCTTGTAGTTGCCTATTTGGTTGCAGGTCGTCGCTATACCTTTGTCACTCCTGGTTTTTTGTTTGGTTTTCATATCCCAGTCCACTTTTTTCTTCTCTCTATCATATGTTTGGCATTTGCTGTTAATCGCATTGACTCTGATCCTTATCTCAGCCGCATTTTCTTTACCATATGGCGATGGACTTCTCCTTTCCTATTTTGTCTACTTGTATTCCACTTTTTCTTCTCCGTTCTCCTCTCTTGGTTAGATAGAGATTACCGGGATCCATGGAACTTGGTAGCTCTTATTTTAGTGAAAATTTTTATCATTGTTTACCACAGATTTTGTTGCCATTATTCAAGTCTTTTTCGAGATGGATAGATCTTCTTTAAGGTATGTTTTTTAGTATTTAAACATAATTTATTTTAATTTTACTCCAAGTTACTAGAGCTGTATCATTCTATGGACATATAGTATAGATGCCTCATGTTTATCATAGAAATTATTGAATTATTCTTGTTTCATGGCCCTGCAGGAAATCCCTCAAGGGCGCTGCTGCTTCTGGATTAAGATATGCCGACAAATTTGATATTGGAGAGGACTGAAGCAATGGGCCTCCATTCTCTGCTTCTCAAGACGAAGAAGATAGACCAGTCCTCGAAGCCTCTTGTCAACCTAACATCAAGGCAGCCAATGGGGATATAACAGACCAGGAAGGTGTGCCCTTCTAATATGATTTAGTTGATCAAATTTTGCTTATATGGCCACGTAATTGCATAGAGTCTTTCTACTGATCCATATGGGTTGAATATGTATTGCTTCATAACATGATCTAACAAATATTTGGGTCCAAATATTTGGTCCAGTTCTTTGGCATGATTGTGAAATTCAAACCCCTACTGAAGCAAATCGAATGCTCTTTCTAAGATGCATTTTAAGGTGCTTATACAAGTCTATTACAAATGCTTTAGAACTTGGTAGAATTATTAATGGGCCTAGCACATTTTAGGACGACATTAGCGTAGGAAATGCACTCATCCATATTCTGTTGGACTTGGGTGTAAGGATATTATCTTATAGACAAGCATAGCAGAGCTGAGTCCATTATGGAGTGTGGCATCTATCAACAACACAAGGTAGTCTGAACCAGCCTTACGTTTTTTCTGGGAAGCATTTGTTGGATTGGACTGCACGGTCCTAATTATACCTTATGGTTTTTCTTTAAGATCTCTACTGCAGAGAGGGTGGTTGAACCCGCTTTTCTCTGTTTGGGATGTTTGAACGTTAATTACAAGCTCTATCTTGGATGGATAATGAGCTTCACCAAAGAACTACTCTTGGTCACTTATATGTTTCCCACAGCCTTTACCTTATTCTCAGTTTTGCTTTATATCAGGAACTTTTGCATTTTCTGTTGCCGTGTGGTTGCATGTATTTTGTACTACAATAGGAAAATTCAAATCCAGTTGGGAAGAAACAGCTAGGCAAGTCTTTAGTGCTTTGTTACTGCTTCTACACTGAATATCCTTGCCCATGCATTGAAAAATGAACATAAGGCCCCTGTTGAGGCAGTAAAGGGCATATTGCATTCACATTTGATGATTTAGCCTACAAGTCTACTACAAATCCTTTAGAACTTGGTAGAATTATTAATGGGCCTAGCACATTTCAGAACGACATTAGCGTAGGAAATCCACTCATCCATATTATGCCAGGAACAACATGCTGCAGGAGGCACGGCATATCCTTGACTTGAAGTGTGATTGAAGCAAATCAAACATTCAATGAGGTCTTAGAACCAAGTTTGTATATGTGGTATGCACTCATCGAAGGCTGTGCTAAGCTCTTTCAACAGGCTATGACCATTACTTTGTACCATAATCTGCAACAAAAGGGCCCAAATCCACACAAGTACACATTTTTTAGTATCTTGAAAGCCTTCAGTAGCACAAATGCTTTAGAACTTGGTAGAATTATTAATGGGCCTAGCACATTTCAGGACGACATTACCGTAGGAAATGCACTCATGCATATTATGCCAGGAAGAACATGCTGCAGGAAACCTACCAAAACAAATATCCGAGTGTCCTCAAAGCAGGTAGCACCATAGGTATCTTAGAGCACGTGACATGTGTCCGTGACCAGATGTTTGAAAGGGGATCTCAATAATTTTGTTGGATCGCACAATGAGCAGGGTATAGTGCACAATGAGAAGTGGATCGAATAAGCAACATACCAAAGTCCCACAGTCCCACAGCCTTTACCTTATTTTCGGTTTTGCTTTATGTCTCTATAATAGGAACTTCTGTATTTTCTGTTGTATTTATTTTGCCACTTATAATAGTAAAAGAGGGCTGTCATTTTTTCCAGAACAGATATTCATCTGATAATCCATGTATGCATGCATTAAACATGCTACTTGAACATATTCTAGGAAGTAATGTCAGGAAATATATTGGATAAGAACGTCTTATTTCAGGAGATTTATGCGTTTGTTGCTTGATTTAAAGTGCCATGTCATTGCATGTACTTTGTATTATAATAGGAAAATTCAGATCCAGTTGGGAAGAAACAGCTAGGCAAGTCTTTAGTGCTTTGTTACTGCTTCTACGCTGAATATCCTTACCCGTCCATTGAAAAATGCACATAACGCTCCTGTTGTAAAAACACAGACCAGTCAAGGGCATATTGCATTCGCATTTGGTGATTTAGGCTGCAAGTCTATGTGAATTAGTCGATTTGTTATCGACGATATTCTTCTTGCTTTCGAGATTCTTTCTCATCGTAGCGATACCCTTGGAATTTTTCGTGTCCACCAATTTCAGAAAGTGGAGCAATTCTGTCTCACAAGCCCTGACGAATATTGGGATACGCATACAGAAATGTTGAAAAACTCTGAAGAGTTTTATCATTGTTTCTATTGTTTCTGGAGCTTTAAGCAATGCAGCCGAAAAGAAACGTGATCTCGAGGCATGCTTTCTTGCATCTCAAATGCCTTAAATAACAAAGGCGATGTCTATCTTAGGCTGGCCATTTCGCCATTTCCAGCTTCACGTGAGGTGGGTTGTCTATCTTAGGTTGCCCATTTCCAGCTTGGCGTGAGGTGAGTTGAGTCCAAAACAGGACACAAATTCTTCGTTACAAAACATATATTTGTTACTGTAATATTGGATTTAATCAAACGTCAAACTTATGCCAGACAATGAAAAGCCAAGCATTTTAACGATGCTCTCTGGAATTGCTTAAATAGATACAACATGCCGTACAGATGCAATAGAAAGATATAGTGGTAACACATATGTGGTTTCATTTTGAAACAGTCAGCGTGTTCGCACTTTAAACAATGGATGCCAGCTTCCTAGACATGTTGTATGTTGTGACAGGATGTTATTTAGAGTGAGTTCCCTTCTAATATCATTTGATTGATCAGATTTTGCTTATATAGCCAAGTGACTACATAGAGTGTTTCTACTGATCCATATAGGTTGGATATTTATTGCTTCATAATATGATCTAACAAATATTTGGGTCCAAATATTTGGTCCACTTCTTTGATTAGTTGGCAATTATTTGATTTCTCTCCTCTGGTGCTCTTCAGCAGCTCCTGTTCACAGCGGAATTCTATGATTACATCATATTGGTATCAGTTCCCTAAAATTTATTTCCATGCCTTGCCAATTTCCGCAAACTACTAGATGTTGCTTATATTGTCATAATCTGGAAAATCTATATGGATACCACATCCTTCCTTTGACCAACATCACATGAATTTCCTAAAATTATTTTAATGATACTCGAATCCCCTCGCAGGTCTTGCAACATGCAGTTGCATCAGGTACACATTCGAATCAGTTTACATAAGCTTACATAAGACTTTGTATAATGCACAGAGAATTAGTGCATGTTAGATATTGTTTGAATGCGCTTATCACTTGGGTTCATTAGATGAATTGGCAAATAGGTCTATAGCTTGGCTTTAGTTACAGATACAGTTGCCCACCTGGACTCGATATTAAATCTATAGACAGAGTCTGCCAATATCCGCATTTCCCATGTTCCCTATGTTACCTGTGTCTTTCAATACTGACATTGTCACATCCCTTAGTTGCTTTGGATGCAAATAGTTCATTGAGGTTAGTTAAGCTTGGACCATTTCCAGATCCTTAGATACTTGCAAGCCAGTAGATAACTGGCCTCATATTGCAAGCCTTAGAATTGCAAAAATGTAGCAGAAGGCCACTTTTCATTCAATAACAGAGACACTATAATGTGCCTTAGTCTAAGCTATTCCCAATAATGATATGAGCTATTACCAATATCCTATATTCTCTAATCACATAACAAGCTTATCACAGCGGAATTCTGTGATTACATCATATTAAAAAATACAATATGGATGGAGTATGGGGACGACGATGGGGGCGACGGGGGCGACGATGGGGGCTGAAGGCAGGTAAGTGCATCATCTCAGATTTCTTTATAGTTTAAAATCGTGCTTAGTCTAAGTAGATTATAGATAGTTTATATTATAGACAGTCTAGATTTTAGATAAATCAAATCGTGCTCGATCGGAGAAGAACAACGGATTGCCGACGATGAATATATCATCAGAGTACCAGATCAAGGCAGACGGATGAAGCAGTAAGTAAATAAATAATATTATAGATTATACACGGCACCATCCATCGATTTCCAAAAAGGGGGTGGAAGCTAGCAGATAGGGGAAACGACAGGAAAAGTAACCCACGAGTCCGGCGACGGGTGATTCAAATTTTTATAACGTTAGGGAAAAAGAAAAGAAAAGAAAAGAAAAAGAAAAAGAAAAGAAAATAAAGGAAAAGAAAAGAAAATAAAAGAAAAGGAAAGTTGGGTGGGAGACGCATAACGTAAAATAAATGTCGCTGAATTTATAATTACATGAAAATTAAAGGGGACGGAATACGTGGCAAAAGGAAGAGAACAGTAGCGGACTGAACAGCTAAAGGGGATGGAGCACGTGGCAAAACAGCAGAGAGCGTAAACAGATTATATACAGAGAATAATGAAAATTTAAAATAAAAAAATGTAGGAACTTAACATGAATGACTAGCATCATAATCATAACTCTTAGGGGAGGCGTAATAATGAAATAATGAAAATATAGAGAAAAGGACGAAATGTACGTGTGTCAGATAAGTAGCTAGGAGACAGGTGGCGAATATTCACATACGAAAATTCGAAGAGACAAGATAGGACAAGACTAGCATTTAAGGCAGACGGCCGTATCGAATGAGCGGGAATTCAGACAGATTTTCGTAACCCTAGAGCTATATAACAGTGGTAACAAAGAAATAGACGAATGGTGAAAACCCGCTCTCAAGATTTCTCAAGATTTCCCAGCGCCTGGAGCTCTTGAGCCCTCAAATTCAGATTACCGGGGCGCCACCCATCTCCGCTCATTCTCGCCATCCACTGCTAACAAATGAAATGGACAAGGGTAAGAGAGTGGCAGTCGACAGCGATGGGGAGAAGAAAAAGGTTAGGAAGCGACCCGGATCTGGGGTCCCGGGCAACCTTACGGTGCCCTATAATCCTGACCTCAAGGATCTCAATCCCCAGTGTATCACGTGGAACCGAGTGTTTGTGCTTGGGGCCCGGGGTGTCGCATCAGAGTGCATCAGTTGGGCGGTAGGCGAGTGCTTTGCTTTCGCGACCGAATCCATCATGCTCAGCATATGCGGGATCGTGGCTATACTTTAGGGTTACTGGAGGTGCTTGGAGTCTTAGGCGACAAAAATGATTGATGAGGCCGGGATCTAAACGTAACTATCACGGTGTTTTAATCGATTGCAGATTCATCTGGCAGATCTGGCCGGTCTTCAAGCTATCAAAGACAACCTTATAATCACAATGATTTTGGGAAGGTTTGTATATATTGTTGTTGCGAAAGAACCTCTTGATTTCATGTGCCGAGCATATATGGGGAGAAACTTGGAAAAAGTTAAAAAGATAGGGGAGCCGTCTGCGGAGAAAAAGCCAAAGAAATGAATATCTGGGATGGGGAAGGGCAACAATGGAGGGGGATGAAGGGGCTGCATGTAATCCCTTTTGTTTTGCTTTACCTTTTATCTTTCACTTTTCTCGCTCTTTTATGTTTTCAGTTTTGCCAAAAATATGTAAGATGTATCAGCATAAAGCTATATGAAAATGTTTGAATGATGCGGATTGAAACTATCGCATACATCTTTTACAATCGCAAACTATTTTGTCCCTCTGCCAATTACAAAAGGTAAGTACTATATACTGCACAATAGTTTGAGCTACCGTGATAGATACAATATATGGTAGTATAAACCCTAAACCTAAACCCTAAACCCTAAACCCTAAATCCTAAATGGGCCCGAATTGGGCCGGACATCGTAGTCCTCTCCACTCAAGGTGAAGCCGACCATGCCCTTTCCCCGAAGTCTACGACCCTTATATAAGTTTCAATTTCAATAAAAGATCTTTTTTTGGAGCTAGCCCCCGATACATAGAGTCCCCTCCACTCAAGGTGAAGTCGACATATGACCTTGACTTCTGGCTGACACCTCAATTTTGTAATCTACATTGTACTTAGTAAGGTATGAAGGTGAGTTTGGGCTGGCACACCCGGTCCTCTCCCACTCAAGGTGGAGGCGATCGTGTCCTTGACCAAAAACACACGTTTTTTACTACTCGCGATTAACGTCCTCTCTAGTTTATATATGTCTAGGCTACTAAATACAAGAATCGGTAACTTACATGTGACGGTTCAAGATATCCGACCTCCCGGTGGTAAGACAACATCAATCTGTCTCTGGCCATCTCCAAAGGCCGATCATGCCGATGACCATGGCGATCCATGTAGAGGCGACAACAAATTATAAGATATGGTTAAAAAGAAGAACACCAAAGGCTTTGGTCGGAAGAGGAGCCGAAAAAAATAAAACAATGAATGCCGAGAAAAAAGTTGTTTATATAGAAATGCAATAACGTCGCATCACGGCGTGGCGTCGCCGGCGGCAATAGTGTCAATCGATCACATGCCGGAGTCACCACGACTTGGCGGTACACACAAGTAATGCATCTGGGCGTGTCATACGTCGTGTAGACCACGTCGCATGCGGCGATAGTCAACGGTCAAAATCCGGGTCACATGCGACTGGCGGTACCGCGATAAGTACCGTCTTGGCGTGTCTTAGGTTACGTAATGTCACATGGCGCCGCATCGACGTCGACATTGTCATTGACATTTGTCGTGACATTTGTCGTGACATTTGTCGGTTATAGAAATTTATGTATACCTATCTTTATTCGAGCAACCTAAAATCATGAGCAAGTTTTGTGTAACAACCTAAAATCGCATACCTCAAAACACTTGAACATAGCTTGATTAAACATCCGCGAGCAAATTGGCAGGACAGTCGACATTTGCGTGACATTTGTCATCGCGTGGCGATGCCGTGGGCGATGGCATTTTTAGGCAAATTTTGTCGGGGCAACTTTGACACATGGGACATTAATGCCTTGGATTTGCAAGAGTTAAATTCGAAGCGGTTCTCCCACTATCTTTGGACACCAAGTTCCTCATTCAGATTGCATTTTGTTGCTTCTCTAAAGATGTTGGGTCGGATATGGGAGTCCCACTTTTTGACTACCCAATCTTCTCGTTGTAGAAATTCTAGGGGGTAAATCCATATGTCATTTCTAATTCCTTCTTTTTTCTCTTTCTCTGGATCAACCCGAAGCTAAATTATGAGCTCAAAAATTGGATCAACCATCTCCAACTCCATGTCCATCACTAAATTCATCTCGCTTTTCAAAATACCCATAGCACAAATAGGCCTATATAAATTAAAACAAGCAATATTATTGTCATATCCTTATTCATCGTGGCATTCATCTTCTTGATATCCATCGATCATATTCATCTTCTTCATATTTTTATCTTCAAATTCCATTTTGAAAAACGATTTAAATCTATATCATATCATATATCCGGTTTTTGTATTCTACATCATGCTTATATATACATAAAGGCGGTTACCTCAAAAATTACGGATCAACTATAAACTAAATTAAAGCTCAAAAATTCTGGATCAACCGAGGAGCTAATCGAGCTCAAAACTACCATATTATAGTTATATCAAAGATAGAATTTAAGTTGCTTCAATACCAAATATCGACTCCAAAACAAATTTTTGAAAACTTTCTGCAAAGGGTTGCATCCACATCATCAACATTTGTAATTTCCGGCTTCACCGGCCGAAGGATCCCTTAGCCGGTGATGTAAAATTTTACCTTGGATATCTCTCTCAAACGAAAACCACATCATTCACACGCAAATTCTTTTGCCTTGACAAATCTGCTCCGAATTTTTTTGTGAAGACATAACTTTGGGAACTATCCCAATAACAGGTATCTAAATTTCCACATGCATTGATTTTCATCTTTTTTTTTTTTTTCTCCACAATTCCATGCGCCAAGGCAAATGTGCTTCGCGTTGATTTTTTGGAATGACGAAATGAAACAAAAAATCAACGCGAATCGGTTATCAAATCAAAACGCCCACTTGTTTGCACAAGCACGAAATGAAATGCCGCCTCAAGGACTTTCTTATCTAACCAATCTACACTATCTTGAGAGCCAACTAGATCCACCACCGAAATATCGGGTGGAGTGTCTAGCATAATATCCTCTAGGGTGAACTTTTGTGGCGCGCGCATGGCTCGATTATCAAAGCGTGAATCAAAGCTCTCTTAAAGATGACGCATCATTTTCTATACTCCTTGCCAACCACGATTGTTTGCACCTTGATTGTTTGCCCTAAATCGCTTTAAAAACAATGGGAACATGAATTGAAGGAAAAAGTAGTACCATCGTCAAGCTATCTGTGTACATATACCATGAAGATCGGAGAAGAATAAATTGTGTTGAATTTTGTAAGCCGCGACATTGTGCTTACTACATATCGGAACCATTTGTTACGGAATTACGAGGAAAACCATCTGAAGAGGATGAAAAGAAAACCCCGAGGGCTAAGGGGCTGCTTGTCGAACATTAGGTGGTTTAGAATTATTACGGATGAAGCTCAATCCATTAGAAATGCTCACATTAAAAGTTCATGTGCTTCTTTGGGGCTTAAGGCACAATGAAGATGGTGCCTTTTCCGGAACATCACGACCTTCTACGAATACATATGTCACATCGTCACATATCGAAAGTTCTAGAATGTTCTAGAAAGTTTTAAAAAGTTTTAAAATATAAGAGAATCTTGGGTGAGCCTAAGGAATCCTTCTAGAAAATTCGAATGTTGTAGAAAGTTCTAGAATGAATGTTGCGAGAGAAATACACTTATTTTTCTTCCCAAAGCATTTTGCTAGATGACCAATTAAAATATTTTGGTTCAACCAACTCCACAATTCTCTTGATTTTCGATGAACAAACTTGTCCAAGAAGGCAAATGACCTCCACAACCTCGGAATGGCCATAATGAAGAAATTAAAAAAGGCAGTTAAGAGATTTCTCAAAAAAGCGCATGATTTTTCTGCCGTATGTTGTATTTGTCCGGATCATACAATCGATCACGCAAAGACAACCCATAAAAAATCTTAGCTCAAGCGGAACAAGTTCGCGAGTCATGAAGGCGAAAACAATCGAGCATGGCGTTAAAAAACTGCACCAAAGGATCTGATTTTGGCATGTAGGAGCGAAGAGAGGTTCGTTTTTCGGTATTGGGTGTTCGTGAAGAACCCCAGCCGATGTCGGCAAGCTCAACCGCCTTGTGATCCCTAAGCTCCGGTGAAGCCCATTTTCCTTTGCACCATGACATGCTCTCGCTTTGAAGACTTCAAAGGTAGCAAATGGCGGTTTAGATACTCTTCTTGCGGCATAGCGAGCCCGAGCTATGTTCCAATTCCACTTTCCATGTATGGATCTCCGAAACAAGGCCATCAACAGGTGTAGCCACATAGTATCTCGGCTTTTCAAAATCCTCATCAATGGGGTTACGACTTCATATGGAACTTGTGCAATTGAAGCGCCAAATTCCTCCACCATCATATATCACAAAAAATCATCCGGGCGTTTGGCGGGGTAAAGTTGCAAGTTCAAGCATTGCTGCTGATTCCAACCTTGATGTTGATCTTTCCAACTTCCATAGTGCCATTAAATTACTTGTATACCCAAAGATGAGATTTTAGATCATAACCTTCTTCCCCACAATATTGGCGTATCCATATGTGCTTCTTTGGTTTCTTTATATAGTTCCGCACAATATTTTTCAAGCTCTTGCAAGCTCTCAAAGCCCCAAAAAACCATTTTTCCATGATTCGGTTTACGAAGAGTCTAGATGAAGGAGGTAATTCAGGGCGTCGCAAACCCACGTCGCTAAATGACCATTCTCTTTCACATCTAGAGATAAGATTACTTCGAAAGACTGATGAAGCCGCATTGATATGGGCCGGATCAATCGGTCAATAATCAATAAATCCCTTTTCTTGAGGATGTTTTGAGTGCGCTATGTTTGTTTGAGCATCCATCGACCTAAACCTAGAATCCGCCATTAGGGCGTCGGGACAAGCGGGCCGCAAGTCATATTAAACACTATAATGCTTATTTGACAAAAGGTAAAAGTGTGGGATTTTTTCTTGTGTTCTTGCACAAATTTTAAGGCTTTATCTGTTCTTCTCTCGAACAATGATTGACAACAAGCCTATTGTCAAGTTACCTTCAAGGATTGTAAACTTGGAACAACTAGATTTTGACCGCGAAACAACGTCGGTTTATAATGAACAATTTATAGCGGTAGCATATCTCTTGTGATGATGCATGCGCCAAGGTAACACGCTTAAATGAAGGCTGCCGGGTTGGTCATCGAGTCTTTTTTGCAATTATCAATCGGACGGCTATTGAATTTGTAATCCTAAAAACCATTAACCGTTATATAAAATATATCGTCACATGCGACCACCTACGTCACATATCGTCCGGCGGTGTCATATCGTCACATATACATCTTGGCGTGTCATATCACGTCACATATGCGACGGCGTGTCATATCGTCACATCACGTCCATATATCGTCTTGGCGTGTCATATCGACACATCGTCGCATAAAATTACATATCTCGACGTCGCATGCGGCGTCCGCCATCGCCGTAAACATCCACTGGCGAGACACGCAGTCGTCCACCGGCCAAAGCACACTGGCGGGCAGACGGATGGGCCGAAAGTTTATCGTCGCATGCGGCCGCCGACGTCGTTAAGCGTCCACTGGCGTGACACTGTCGTCCACCGCGCAAGCGTCCCCACTGCATGGCGGATCTGCCCGCCATCCGCGATTGTCGGGCGATGCACCACCCGTCGCATCTTTTGGCGTGTCTGCGACGTGACGTCGCATTGACGTCGCATGGTGACGTTATTTGCGACGTCACGTCGCACAGACGTCGCAAGCCCACGTCGCTAAATGTCCATTCTCTTGTTGTGAGAAGGAACAAATTTTGCCCGAGAGACATGCTTAAGAGTGGCTGAATAAGCCAGAATATGTAACTGTGAAAATCACCTTCTCTTTTTGAATATAAGATAGAATTACACATGAAAGACAGCTTCCTTTGTTTCGAAGATCAATATGTTCTTAGTGTCAATTACTAAAGTGATGTTTTCCTATCCATAACCCTTAGATTACTCTATGCGGAAAGTAGTCAAGTAGCAATTTACAAAATTATACTGGAAGTGTAACTGTACATCTCTCCATGCATTCCTGAGGTGACTACACTGGAGGGTGAGTTTGGGTGACTAACGACTCTGTCACAATTCAACAAATGGCAAGATTCCTACGTGTACAGATGAATAGGCAACATGGATATTCACCCAAGATGCGGGAAAAACGTGACAGCAAGCGTGACAACAAAGAAATCCACTCAGAATACAGGAAAAGGTGGTAGCATGCAAGATAGTAAAATATTGGTTAAACAAGATAGCAACCCCAGAACACAGGAACAGGTACACAGGGGACAACGGAAAACCCAAGTACACAGAAACATCAGGGAAGATAGAAGACGGATGTCCACAGCAGCGGACAGATTGGTAAAAAGAGTAAAAGAGCAGCAGGAAACAGGGGGGAGGCTGAAAGTACTTACCAAGGCAAGAATGTACAAGGGCCAAAGATAAATAAACAAGGGGAGCCATAGAACCAACATAAAAGCCTTGAGAAAAAAAGGTGGCAAACTTCGGGACGTGACTCAAGAACTAAAAGCCGATGGGAGTAGAGGAAACAGGATGAGACCCGAAACAACAAAACGTAAAGCGACATACATGCTGAGGGGAGGCGTAAGGAAAAGGAGAGATGCACGACGGACAATGAAAACAAGGGAAGAGGCAAATTGTGAGAGCAAAAGCGACAAAGATTAAGTCGCGAACAGAGAGTTCCAACCCTCCGACGACGCCAAGATAGCGAGGGCTAGACCCACCAACCGGGTTAACTCAAGTACCCAAAAATCTAGAAAAGGTAAATGTATAAGGTCGCAAGACCGTATAGAGTAAAAGGTGGACGTAATAAGATACGGGACGAGAGGCTCAAAATTCGCCGCACACCGTGATAAAGAGGGCTAGACACACCAACCGTAACTGACCACTATAAACTCAAAAAATCAAGTGCAAAAATGCACAAACCGCTAAATGCAAACTAAGAGTAAAAGCGGGCGAATAAGCTACGACGTGAGAGGCTCAAATTTTACCCGCGACACCGTGATAGCGAGGCTAGACCCACCAACCGTATCCGCGCCACTACAAACTCAAATACTCAAAGACAAAGATATGGCACGAGTACATGGACAAGAACAAAAAATAAATAAGCGTGGAAGGACGGAATTAATGCGCCAACCAATCATTATAGAAGAGGATATTGACACGCTCGAGGAACAGAGTAGATATTAAGTAATGGAGGCCGAATAATTAACGGGTATTCCAATATTCAAAATTCAAAATCAGGGTTAACGGTGAATTTTCGAATTAACGGACCGTTTGAGGCTTCCGATATATATACTGATGAAACGAATATGGCAACGTAGCATCGCATTGTGGTTGTGGTGAGCGCCAGATGCTAAGAATACAATGATGCAAAGACAAACTGCCATGGCGGAAAGTACCAACCTTAGTCAGACCAAGAGAGCAGAGGCGGCAAGAGCACCGGCAAGCCAACATGATCTCAAAGATTTCCTACCCAGCATGGATGCACTCAACACGCTAGCGGAATCAGTCAACCGAAACAAGGTAGCCATTGCGATGGACGGAGGATAGTAGAGTGGAAAAGACAAAGCGAAGAAATGCAAATGCCATAGAATGGACGAGATTGAAGAGGAGAAAGCCAAAAATCCCAATAGGTTGGTTGAATTAGAAAAAGGAAATGTTCAATTGAATGCATGGGAGTCATTTGATAAAATAAAACCGCATATTGTAGAGTATGAGGAACGACTAGAATTAGGCATGACGCTTAGGCTTATAGGGATAGCAGAGAAACCTAACGGTGATACATATCAAGTGACTGAGAGGTGATAGAGGTTGTCTTCAAAGAACACGAGCATCATTGTCAAGGCAAAGGCGATCGTGACAAATGGAGGGGAGAGCGAGGCACATAAACTTAACGCCGTGGGATCGAAAGCAGACCAAGGAGAGGGTATTGGGGATAGGATCCAGGGCCGAGAAACTGATCAAGGTACCGTGAAGCACTTACGGTAATGCAAAGGCAAGGGCTACACAGGAGCTGGCCAAGGCCGTGAGAACTGGAATCCGTGCAGGATACGCGGGGTCAAAAATGGCAAAGTGTTCTTGCACAAAAGAGTAACTGAACAGCATTGAGGCGGACAGACCTAGGATCGGGAGTTCAGGAGAAAGGGAGGTTGACGGATGGGGAGACGGATATGGAGAAGGAGAATACCAACCCACGTGGGGTTCCATACAATACCGGAACACAAAGGATGGCAACAAGAGCTCCCCGAACCTCGAGTCACGAAGCCAGAGGGAAGAAAGAGGGGAAAAGGGGCCGGGCAGAGAGACCGAATAGCACGAGCCGGGAATATGAATCCAACCCTGACCATGAAAACAAGAGGGAGACCAAGAAGATTGGGAAACGGAGCAGAACACATGGACACCCAGAGAGAGCAACCCCGAGGGAAAAGACGCTGAAGATATGGTATTGAAAACTGCATCGATATCCTTGGGATGATGGGGGAGACCCGGAAGGGCACACGGTTCGATATAATATGTCCGTGGAGACATGGGAGCACAACATAAAAAAGACCCGCCGGAGGAGGAAGGGTACCAACTATTCACGTCTTTGGGAAGGATAAAAAACTTCAAAATTGGAAGAGGGAGCCAGATTAGCCTGTTATGTTAAAGAAAATGTAGTAAAAAGTGCGGTATTTTGCAATGATGTCAATAAGAGATACATGGTTTTGAATATACAATTCTGTAACAAAATAGAATTAATTCGATTTTAGCCTATTACCCACCAAGCGATGATAAACTAGAACTGTTAGAACCGGGAGACTATGATGAAATGGAAAGAACAGGGGTCAATGATATTAATATATGACCAACGCCGTAACGAGGCGTGGAGCGGGGCACAAATCACCTAATATGGAAGACACAAATGGACAATGGACTAGCAAGACAAGATCGTAAGAATGGGATGAGCACAGAGGACGGAGCGTAAGTCAATGCCAAGGGAGAGCTAC
Source organism: Isoetes taiwanensis (assembly GCA_021234155.1). Lineage (NCBI taxonomy): Eukaryota > Viridiplantae > Streptophyta > Lycopodiopsida > Isoetales > Isoetaceae > Isoetes > Isoetes taiwanensis. Next base: position 8,295,767 of record JAJEKV010000044.1, on the reverse strand, counting down.
TACTTGAGGTATGCTCGACCACAGGGGTCATTATAACCAACGGGGTACAAAAGTGGGAGGGGTCAGGGAAGTACACGAGCCAGAATGCACATGGGAAAAGTATAGTGGATTATGTGATAATGAATGACACTGCAGCGGAGATAGTATCGAGATTCATGCTCCTAGACTGGCCGGTCGGCAAAAGGGAGAGCCACAGACCCATACAACTTACACTTATGGAAGACGAATACACCCCGAAAGGCAGGCAACAAGAAACAGAGGAAATTAACGGAAAACTGAAAATACAGTTTCAAGAGAAGAAAATAGATGTACTTGTGCAATACGTTCAAGAAGAAATGGGGAAATGGAATTGGGGGGCACACAGAGCAGACGAAAATGGAGACAGGCTTAATGACATAACAGTGAAAGTAGCAGCTGAGGTTTTCGGAAAGAGAAGAAGAAAAAGAGGGAAAGATGCGTTCAAGGCCTTGGGTTGGTATGACGATAAATGCAGAGAACAGAAAAGAAGGGTCAGAGAGCATAAAGGGAGGGAGACATATCAAACCGAGAAAAAGGTATATCTGAAGATGTTGAGAGCAAAGAGAAACAAAAATCTGATACAACACCAATGGAGACCGGCTAAACTCCGAAAAAAGCAACCGGAAATTACGGAGAGGGTCCCAAGAGAAAGGACAAGGGAATCAGAAAAATGGTAGTACACAAGAGGATATTGGGACGACGGATGGGAGATATACCAGAGAAACGTATATAAGGCGGGGCATCTCCAAAGACCGATACCGTAATTACAAGGGATGGACAAGCGTGTTTTAATACCGTGAAGTGATGATGGCAATGAATAGAATGGCAAATAACAAAGCCCCAGACCTATACGGGTTAACAGTGGAACTATTAAAATGTGTAGATGCAGTAATCGTGAAACAGGTGACAGATATTTTCAACGGCATCATACACACAGGACTACCACCGGGCATGATAACAGGGTGATACCCTACACAAGGGAGGGAGCGCATTGACGAACCTGAAATTACGTAACTATAATGGTGAGTTCCATTTTGCAAAATGGTTTGGAAAAGTTTTAAACAATAAAAATTTGAAGCATTGGGCGAGGGGTGGGAATCGGAGAGCATGGGACGATTGGGTTCAGGCCGGATCACTCAACAACAGACCACTTAGTGACCCTCAGGGTACTGGTAGAACAGAATAGAAACCAGGGGAAGAAAATAATATGCTGCTTTGTGGACTTTAGGAAAGCGTTTGACACAGTTCCGAGGGAAAAACTAATACAAAGGCTTATAGATATGTAGGCACCAAAGGATATGGTGGGGCAATTGCAAGATTATACTATAATGTATATGCAAAAATGGAAGAAGAAGGGAAAAGGGGTCATAGGACACTATCCCCACATTGTTTGGAATATACATAGGTCTGTGAGATTTTATAGCGAGCGGCAAAGGGGACAATACCATTCCACCAAAGTATCTAAACTGGCCACAAAGAAAATTTTTGAAAAAGGAAAATTTTGAGAAAGATGATTAATCTCGCAAAAAACCAAAATAGTCTTTTTTTCGACACAAAAGTAGACATAAACCGCTTAGATATTTGGGAACGAACTAGAAGAATCAATGTAATCTGCATGCTCACGGGATACGATCATGACGGCACGGAAAATGGGCTAAAGAGGGGCAAGATTCCAAACAAACATCGGAAGCTATTACAATATGAAAATTTCTCAACAAAAGCGGGATAGTAAGCTGAAATTAAATGCTATCTGCTCAAAGATGGTTGCAACTACACGCCTATATGAGGCTTGGGGCCGGGTCCAGAGAAAAAAAATGGGAAAAACAGAAGGAATTTACGCATTAATGGCATAAGCGGGGAATTTAAAAGCCGAGAACAAATACACCACAAACAATTATAGTATATGAGACAGGGCAAAACCCGATGGAAGTAAGGGCATGGGAAAGGACCATCAGATATCTTATAAGGAACAATGCAGGTGGAAAACCGAATAAGCTAGCAAGCATCGCGATCAGTGAATCAGCGAAAGCCCACATAATCGAGGGCAACGGATGGTTTAGGGATGTAGCAATGTGGACAAGGAAGATGGGGATGAATCTGAGTGACCTCATTACTGAAGGAGAATGGAATGACGAGTGGACAAACAAAGCCACGCAAGCTTGGCTGCAGAATCACACGGGTCCCAAGACAACATGGCTTATGACAGTATTCAACCTGGGACAGCAGATAGGGCAACAGATGTACCAGGATAACCTAATAGGAAAAGCCAGGAAAGATATCCTGGCAAGATTCAGAATGGGAAGCCACGAACTGAGAATTGAATAGGACAGGTGGCAGGGAATAGAGAGAGAGGATCGGATATGCAGAATTTGTGACAGAGGGGAAGTGGAAGATGAAAACCATATGCTGAATGAATGCCTGGTATATGAAAGCATCAGGAACAAGTACAGAGATATAAGGTGGGGTCAGCCCGTACACACCATGATGACAAAGCCATAAACAATGAGGGATCTGGCAGATGCAATACGGGAAATGACGGCAAGGCACCGAGAAGTACACAAAGAAAAAGGGTTTCTGTTATGAACCGCCTGAGAGGCGCAACATAAACACCCTGAAAACGCTCAGCTCAAGGCTGATTGATAACGACGCGCCTGTGCACGGCCATGAAGCCGATCCAAAGCGGGGTGCCGGTATTAATAGAGAAAAGTAAAGCCTTCAGAAAAGGTTACATTGTAAACCAGCATGATGTGCTAGTAGCAACCGTAAGGGAGCTCGCCCATGCTACATAAGTCCACGGGCCTCAGGGTACAAGGGACAATAATGTATCTATCTATCTATCTATCTATCTATCTATCTATCTATCTATCTATCTATCTATCTATCTATCTATCTATCTATCTATCTATCTATCTATCTATCTATCTATATAGCACAGTTCTTCAGCATGTCAAGAAATGACAAAATTTGTAAGCATCGTTACCATCAACTAAAAGGAAGAGCACAATGCAGGCCACAGTTAATATGTCTTTACGTTCATATTCACCACTTCTTGAGGAACACAAAAAGAAATTCCAATTGAAATTTGTATATATTTCTGTGCGTTCTATTACCAACAGAAAATACATCCTTGAGGCACCATGGGATCAGTTCCCTAAAAATTATTTTCATGCCTTGCCAATTTCTGCAAAGTACTAGATGTTGCTTATATTGTCATAATCTGGAAAATCTATATGGATACCACATCTTCCCTTTGACCACCATGAGATCAATTTCCTAAAATTCTTTTAATGATACTAGAATCCCCGATGTAAATTTGTCGTCTTCATGAGTAATAAAAGTCCTTAGCCATTGCACATCATGCCCATTTGCAAATCTTAGGAATTTAGTTTTTATTGTCTGCAATCTTAAAACAACAATGTGATCACAGGAACGATCTAATTTCTGACAAGATTGAAACAGTGAACAATCAACTGCAACAAACTAACTCAGGGGTCACACTCCAATAGCTTCGAAAAGGTACTTCAATTTCTATTGATTGCGCTTCTTTACCAATCTCTATACTTCGTCTCACTAATTAAGTAGTTTGTCTAATTTAGCTTCCTTTCATTTCACTTACTGTATATTATATTTAGTTTAGGTTAAGATCTTGAGCCAAGAAACAAATACGTGCGCACTTCACCATTCGTCTTTACTACAAAGGACACAATGCCACGGTTCTATTGCAATAGCAATAGAACCGTCATTCCTTGGATGGGGATGCCCTACCTTGCATCTCCTATTTATATCATCTCCTTCTTCATTTCCAGTTATCGGCGTTCTCTTGAGCTCCTTTCCATTCCATTCATTTCTGGCTCCACAAATTTTCTCTACTCTATCCCTCCTAGCTATGCTTTCTCTACTCTATCCCTCCTAGCTGATGAGAGTTCTCCTTATCTCGGCTACAGATTCATTGTTCCTCCTGGCTTCTGACGGTTCTCCTTATCTTAGCTACTAATTCATCTATTTCTTCTAGATTTGTTTAGACACATTGTTGGCGGCTTTGTTGTTCTGGTGGCAGCGGTTCTAGTTTGCTTGATCCCCCAAGTCCCTAGATCCTTGGTGCTGATGCCTGTGTTGGAGTTTTGGGCATGCTGGTCCATGTTCTGCACTGTGCATTTTTCCTGGCTCGTTCGTTTGCATGCCCCCTTTTGCGATGAGTATATGGCATGGATTTTTGTGTACAAAGCACAGGTTAATCTCGCAGATTTGGCTTTGCCGGAGCTGTTGGCTGTGCTATGACGTTTTTGCAGATCTGGTGTGGCTCTGGCGTTCTCATCTGCAAAGGCAACTGACAAGGGTTTAGGCAACGCCATGGGTTATGGCAAACGGCAAGGGTTTGGTCGCTACTGGCTGGGTCTTCAAGTGCATTTTGGATTTGCTCTGTACAACCATTTTGGCATCGGTATATCAGCTTAATCTTTCTAAAGTTGGTTCTAATCTGCGATATCTCAGCCGGAGGTAATTTGTTGGATTTCGTCTGTTCACCGTTATATGTATGCATTATAGATTAAAGTTAGCCTGACCAAATAAGTCTTCTGGTGGTGTGTTTGGAGCTGGTATCTAGCCAGAAGTATCCCTATGTGTCTATCCAAAGTAGCTTCAGTTAGTTTTGCAAGTTTTGCAGGAGTGATGGGAAGCCACATTTTTCAAGCTGCATTGTTGGCATGCATTCTCTTGTGTCTTGTTATCAAACACATGTTTGGCAGGTCTTATATACTAGTTCCTGGTTTCAACGTCATGTCTACATCAGAAATTTGATGGCCAGATTGTTGCTCATGTATGGAGGTTCAAATAGTTTTTTGCAGTTTGTCCGTGACTTATCTTTTTAATATTTCTTGAGTGCTGTAAGTTTCTTATATGTTTTCAGCATTTCAATTGTTGCCCTTGGCATCACAAACTGGCTTTGCCAAGCGTGGTGCATAACTTTGAGGACCCCTGCCTTCATTGCTACAATCAACAAAGCAAGAACCTGCACGAGTTTCGTTTCCAGATACTTATTTCTGAATGTCTTTGTTTTACTTGTGGCTTGTGGTACATTTTTTTTATTTAAGGTGTATTATTAAGCTACCAGTGTTTTGATTGTGGAAGCTGAGAGGCATTCACAATTTTATTGTTAGTTTAGTTGTCACTATCAGCTCAGCTCATTCTAAGCCATAGTTTTAGACGCGTGCTATTTTCAGGCTTTCCACATCATGATTGTGAGACATTTCACATTGAGACATTTTACCAAAAGCTTTCCAAGATTTCTGCCTCTATTTAGAATACATATTTCACAGTCAAATTTTGCGTCAAATCGTTGTGGCATATGATTAACATTGTGACAGATTTCTATGGTATGTGATTAACTTTGTAACATTTTTTGATGGTAATTGCAGCTGATGTGCAGGTGTGGTTACTAGATAGTCAGGTTTGATTTTCTTCTAGTTTCTTTTGGCTGTAAGCAGCATTAGCCAATTGATATGGCCAACTGTTCAAATTCGTTTTGGAGCAACAAGGTTATATACCTTTCTCACGATTGTGTCAATTTCTTCTATAACTCCAGATTTCTGTTTAGAACATGAGATTTCTGTCGTAACTCCAAAGACAAACCGCATCTGATAGACCAGACCTGATAGCACGCATGTTCCAAATGAAACTCATGCAACTGGTGGATTTATTAATAAAAAAAAGAAATCCTGGGCAAAATAATAGGCAAAGTCTATGTCATAGAGTTTCAAAAATGAGGCCTTCCATATGCCCACCTATTACTCGATGTCTGCCACAATGACAAACCACAAACTGCTGCAGATTATGACAAAGTCGTATCAGCAGAAATCCCAGACCCAGAAACAACCCGCAGTTATATAACATCATCACAACCAGTATGATACACGGACCATGCGGAGCCTTCAATCCATTATCGCCATGTATGAAAGACGGAAGGTGTACAAAGCATTACCGAAGGATTTCCAAAATGAAACTACGATACACCAAGGCCAGGTCAAATATAGACGTCGCGATAATGGACGACACATTATCTGCAACGGACATCGTATTGACAATAGATGGGTCGTACCGCACAATACATGGCTATCGACATACTTAAATTGCCACATCAATGTCGAAATATGTGCCCATATCAGGTCCATCAAATACCTATACAAATACATATGCAAAGGCCCAGACATGATCTCCGCAACCTTAGAATACCAAAATCTCCCAATAAATAGAACTCCCTCTGGCATAACCCAAGATGAAATCGCACACTACTTGAATGCCAGATACTTCTCCGCAATAGAAGCTTCATGGAGAGTACTATCCTATGATTTACAAGAACAGGAACCACACATTGTAAGGCTTGCCATACATCTACCTAACCAAAACGTATTACACTTTAGAGATACCGATGACCTCAACAACAAATTCGAACGAGGCACACACACAACACTGACAAGATACTTTGAAAAAAATGCAGAGACTCCGAACACACGTCACCTTCTATATCAAGATTTCCCCTCATCTTACACCTGGCAAAAAGCCAGCAAAACCTGGACACAAAGAGAGAACCACCAGCGCATGCCAACGATTGGATGCATGTACTTTGCCAATCCAAATGAGGGAGAGAGATTCTACTTACGCCTCCTTCTCGCTAACATTCCAGGTGCTACAAGCTTCGAACATCTACGTAGTACACAATACAATCCATCCAACATTCAAAGACACATGCAATGCATTACTCTTACTAAATGATGATATAGACATATTGCAATCCCTTCAAGAAGCTTGCACATGGCAAATGCCACCTGAACTTCGCCAATTATTTGCCGCTATACTCATTCTCAATCACCCAACTAATCCGATAGAACTTTGGAACACATTCGAACACCACCTACTTTAAGACTACCAACGACAACACAACAATCGCGTAACAAAGAATGCATCCAACCAAACCACACCTTACGCAAGACAATGCGCACCACACGACGAGCAAGAGCAAAGACATGCAAGCAAAGAAGTCAAACATTGAGAGCTTTGATTCACAAACATACCCACGTACCCAACAACAAACACACTCATCCTAGAAGAGATCTATCAACCCACCCACGTAACGCCGAAACATCAAGAGACCTCCTCAACACCGAAAGCAACGACTAGCATTCACCGAAATCATCTCGCACATGCAACAAAGAACAACCCACAACACTTCGCCTATGGAGCGTGAGGAACAGTAAAACATACCTCTACAACACACTCCTCGACCATGTACGAAACCAAGGACAAATCGCTCTAGCAGTAGCATCATCAGGAATAGCATATGTCCTATTAAAAGGAGGAAGAACAGCACACTCCCGATTCAAGATACCATTGGAAATCCACGAGGATTCAACATGCAACATATCGAAACAATCAGAACTAGCCACACTCTTATGATCTACCTGCCTCATTGTATGGGACGCGGCTCCAATGGCACACAAGCATGCATTTGAAGCGCTTGATAGAACACTACGAGACATCACAGAAAGAAACGTACTATTTGGAGGAATAACAGTAGTTCTTGGAGGAGACTTCAAACAACTATTACCAGTTGTCCCACACAGAACTAGATCAGCCATAGTAGATGCAGCCATAAACAAGTCATACATCTGGAAGTCATATGATGATTTGTTTTCCCATCACATATTCTTTTTAGGGGGCTGCAATTTACTGCAGAGCAAGTAATGGCTGGAGATTCAGGCTGTTTTAGACAGTGTGGGCTTGCATTATTCGTTTAAAAGGCCATTATTGGTCTGAGAACTTTGTATTTTCTTGGGAATCAATTCTTAAGAAGAGATTCTCTTATTTTTTTCGAGATGATATTTATTCCCCGTCTGACAGTAAAATCATATTTGATTTTGAGGATATTCTTTGAGATTTAATTTTCTGGATTGTACACATTCTTAGAGGGTGCACGGCTTTTGAGCTCAAGTTGAAGAAGGGCAACGCGATAATTTACGCTTTTGATCTCCATACCAGTCGACCTATAATGCAATTAGCCCTGTAATACCTCCGGAAGCCGTACAATGGAATTAATGAAATCGACTGAGGTAGCTTGCAACGCATTGAGCTTTTGCTTCTATACCCATGCCATAGCAAATAAGTATTGACAAATATTTCTTCTATACCATGACTTAACTGCACTGTTCATTAACAAAAAGTGAGCAGAGCAAAGCTACCACGAATCTGTGAATATCTTAACAAGTAGCAAACAATCCCCTGCACATACAAATGCACATACAAATATACAACAGGTAACTAGCAATAGAACAACAAGTCAGAGTTATTCAGAAACAGCAAGTGGGGAATTCTGTATAACAACATGTGTGCTTCTATACCTACGAAAATCCTGTATAAGCAGCTGCACAATCCATGCAACAAAAATATCTGCCCAAATACTGCTGCCATATCCGGCAGCCTTTCCATTCCCTTACTTGCGCCAATGCCTCATGCAAAATAGAGAAAATTACCTCTGTTGTGAGGCAACACCTCCTTACCTGCGCCGGATTTGCAATCACCAACAAGATAGGCCCAAAACGCACCTATATAGCAATTTTCAGCCCAAACAGGGTTGGTTTCAAAAACCCCAAATTTTGGCCTGTGTCACAGTTTTAGCAAGCCCTGCTTGCTGGAAAACCTATGCAGTAGCTTCGTGATTGCTTCTCAGGTTCCCAGGAGCCAAACCAAATCACCATGGTTGGTATACACTCCAATAAGCAGCGCAAGAGCCCCCTGACTCTTTGAGATGCTTTCAGAACATATTAAAACACGAAATGTTAGGGCAGACCACATTTCTCCATATTATCACCCTTACATCCTATAACTTTCCTGTCCCACCTGGCAGGCTGCTAGTGCCACCTGGCAGGCTGTTAGTGCTCGCCGGATTGAACAAAAGGGGGCAGCACGTGCGAAATGTGGACTACCCTAACATTTCAAGGGGAAATGTTCGTTGGCTGGCCATTACGTGAGATGCGCGGCCACTGCCTCGCCCTAACGGGCTCGCCAGGGCCTTACCCCGCGTAATGGCCAGCCAGCAAACATTACCCCTAACAAAAGAATGAAAGGAACATTACTTATCCAAAGTCCCACAGTTAACCTCATAAATTGCCAGTAGGGAGAACGAGAAAACGAACCAGGCTATGATACCAATGTTATAACCACATGGAAGAGGCCGAATCTGGCAACCGTGAATCCCCTGGGTTCCCCACTCCTTGAGTCCCCTGGACTCTCCACGCCAGACTTGTGTTGATCCCTTGGACCAACGCTACTGCATATTGCAGTTCCTAACCGTTCCCAGAACAACTTTCCATGGTGTTCTCCCCTTGAGATCCCTGATCTCTTATATTATGTATGGAACATATGACTTATGACCTAGAGCCTAACCTATGTTCGTAACATCCTGTCAGTATTTTACAAGGCAGTAAAGGAAGGCATCAGGAGACACAAGGAAAATGGATCCATACCCTTATAATTGAAGCAGGATTTGATTCAAATGTTGTTATTTGAACAGCTAGCATCACTATATATGACAGGTGCATAAGCTTGCATAATGAACTCAAGCTGTTCACAAAAGTTGGCAAATTGAACTTGCTTATGTGGACAACAATCGCCATGGTACAAGCTCACTCTGGGAGTTTGCAAGATGCGTGTGCTCTATTTAATAAAATACTTGAAAGAAATATAGTTTCATGAATGCTATGATAGCAGCATATACACAACATGGACATGGGAAATAAACTTCTAGATTGATGAGAGAAATGCAGCTACATGGTTTCTTTTTTAATAGCCAGATGTTGAATACCCTGCAGTTTCATCTGTTAAAAGATGGTCAATGGCTCCAATCAAAGCCTTGTGGAAAGTTATCATTGGCTTAACTCTGTTTATCAAACAATTGGCATATCAAATTCTGTGGAACATTTCAATTGCATATTCAATCACCTTGGACAATGTGGTTGGTTGGACGCGGGTGGAACCTTCATCAACTACTTCCCATATTAAACAAATTCTAAATGTTGAAAAATATTACTTGTAGTGAGCAAAGCATAGAACAGATTCATAAAGTGTTTGTAAGGCTCAGAACTTACTAAAAACATCTTAAATCTTATATGTGTCTCATTCTTGTTGGGGTATGTTTATATTAGTGGTATACAAAAAAACGAAATTTTAGCACATCTTCAGCACTTTTTTTTAGCGCTTTTTTTACGTCACGGGCGAAAAAAAATGAAGGGTGCCATGCAATTTGAAGGGTTCATGATGGGCTATGAAGTCGGGATGACAGGTAATGAAGTGCTGGGCGCGAAAAGGCCGTACAGAGACCGTCATGCCAATTATCAAAGGAATCACTATGATCCTGCCGTCAGCAGATAATTCAGCCCACAATCCGAGAATCCATTAAGTAGACCAGCCAATTGATCTCAAATACGACCCCTTTTGGTGTATTGCTGCAAAAACTGTTATCTCTGTTCGTCTTCCGCCAAGCGCTATTTCATCTTCTCAGTATACCCGATTTCTTAATTTAATTTGTTTGTGGGCCATGGCAAACGAAGTTAAGGAGGTAAGCCCCAGAAATTAGCTTTGAAGACCTATTTTTTTCTCTGTTGTGAAACTGATTTTTTTTTCTTTTTGATTGCAGATGAAAATTGCTCGAACTGAAGCTGAGTTTGTTTCATTGAGAGATTTATATGGTACTGGCACAAAACCGAAAGAATTGAAGTGGAAAGATGTTTCTCCAGCAGATTGGAATGAGATATGGAAAGCCCCTTTGGTTAAAGGGAAGATTCATGTGAAAATGATTCGAGAACAGTATGCCATCAAGCTAAAAGATCTGATTTCCAAGATATATCAAAGGGGCCTCATCAACAATGAGTGTAGAACTCAGCTTTCTCGTGCCTTTGTGTGGAAAAACGCTGTAAAAGCCCATCTTAATCCAGAGAAATACAAGGTTAATTGGGCACAGTTTACAGCTCAGGCTTACAGGGATTCAATGGACAAGAGGTCAAGAAATGATGGCTCTTATTTCAATAAGAGCATAGGGTTTTTCCTCGAAAACCCGAAAGGGCGGGGTTTTTTAATCCCGGTGATAAGCTTTCGGCAGGTACATCAGCCACTCATCTATTAGCATTGTATTTGTTTTGGGGTCCAAATGATATAATTGGATTTTCCCTTTATTTTTCGTGGGTAGTTCGCATGTGTGCGGCTACCCACTGTCCACCATTGTAGAAAATCTGCTGAGATGAATGAGAAGCCTATCTATGCGGTTTGTTGGTTTCTTGCGAGTCCCAAACAGATAATGAAAAAAATCAAGAAACTTGAGGAAAGTGCTGGTAGCAGCAGTGAGGTAAAAACTGATGAAGATTTTGTACCTATTAGGAAGGCCAGGAAGAGGATCATAGGTACTTGAAGTGCTACCAAAAGGCTGAGAAGAGCTCATACAGGTACAGATAACTTAGAATTGATTTGAAGTTATTTTTCTTTTTTTTGATTTTTTTTTTTTTTTGTTGTGTTTCAGCAGTTGATCTTATTGATGTGGACAAGCTTAGTCCAGTGAAGATGACTCACTATGCTTCCTCTTCAAAAGCAAAAAAGAATGATGCACCAGATTTAAGCATGATGGCTGCTAAGGAAGGTAAAGTGTTAGTAGGTGCTGGATAAGTGATGTATTGTTTTTAACTCTATTCCTTTTTTCTTTGTAGTGACAGCAAAGGATGAGCAGGATTTGGTCCACAAAATTAACAATGAAATGAAGGAAGTTAGTCCAAAAAAAGGTAAAAAGCTTTGTAACAATATATTTTTTTCCTTTTATACTTCTTTCCCTGAATTTGAGTTATTTTTGTTTTGCAGCTGAGGTTGTTTCCACAGATGATGGAAAAGGTGTTAGTAAGGACCAGGATGCAACTTCTGAAGAGGATTTGATTCCAAACATTGACATAACACTTGACCAAGCTGATTGGGCTGCTGAATTGAAGAACTATCAGGCTCCTGCAGCCAAGAATGATGAATGACTTTTTCCTTCACTGCTGGAAGACTGCTGATGTCATATCAGTTTCAATATTTATGATATAATTACCTACATAAATGCATTTTGTAATATAGTCCACACTTGGGGACGTTTTTGTAATACAATGAAAGTTTATGTTTTATTCATAATGTTTCATGTTTACTGCATTCCTTTTTTTGTTGCAAGTTTAACACAAGTCCAAATGCTGTGGGTTTTAAAGAATGTATAATTTGATTTGAATTCAATGAAAGTAGTTTATGTACCAAAATGAACACAAGTAGGTTTTAAAGAATGTGTATATTGATTTGAATTGAACGAAAGTAATTTTTGTATACATCACTGTTACAATTGTGTTGAATTCTAGTTTATCAATTTTTTCCTTTTCGAATGTTTTTTGCCACTTTTAGAAGTTGTTTTGTTTGCAACAACTTTACTCGACTGTAACATCTCTTTCTTGGTTTGCTGCTGTCCTGGCTTTCTTGCTATATTTTTTTTTAATTCATTTTTCACTATTTTTCTTGCTTGTCTTGCACTGACCTTGCTTGCAACCTGTTTGGTTGAATTTCCTACAACCTCTTTCTTGTCTGTTGTTTTGCTGTTGTTTCCTATTTTTCCTTTTTCCACTTTTTTTGCTTTTCTTGAATTGGCCTTGGTTGTTGCTCCTCCTCGCTTATGTTATTTGCTGCATCACACTGGGCTAGAATTGAAGATTGAGCTTGCAAACTTTCTAGAATGTGCTCATGGACCTCCTCTTGTAACTCATACATGTTACCTCCCATATGTTCCATCAAGAAGTTGCGTGATACAACCAAATGACCGTACACATTGCAGTCTGGTTCATGTCTTAGAAGTTTATTATTACCTACAAACTTATAGAACTTACCTGTTACTACAACTTCTCTCCTTCCAAACTTCTGTCCCCAGGGGTCCTTGAAAGCCTTCTCAACAACATGCTTTGTCTGAGTACATTTGAGAATGTAAAAATCAACTTTCTCCTTATTCTCCAATGTCTGTGATATCAGACTTCCACTCAGCATCACCTTCATACACTGGCCCATCACAAGCTTCTATTTCCTCCTCGATTCCTGGCCTTAAATCTAAAAAAACCCATGACCCTATTCTTTCTTTGTTAATACACTTGCTATACTTAGCAGACCAACAGTGGTGGCAAAAGCAGGAATAATTCATGTGTGCAACCATAGTAGGGTCCTTGTTGTTGACTAGTCTAATGCTATGGATCTTGCTAGATCCTACCAAAGTAGCACACTCAAACAATTCATCCCTGCACACATCTTCTTTGCCTATTTCCCAAAAGAATCTGCAGTCAAATAAATGAGTTCAAAAATGTTGTTTACAAATACAACTATGAACACAATATTTAACTGTGCTTGTCAGAATTACTGAAGTGTTCCTGGCAGAATATTACAACATCATGAGCATTTCTTAAAGGTCTAGAATTCCTCTTTAACATTTCATGTGTAAGTGCTCTTTTAATCACTGCCCCTGCCCCATCATGTTCACCTACAAATAAAAGAGAAGCTTAATTTGGAGACATACAATTGAAGTAAATCTGCAGTGCTGGCATACCTTTTCCATGGTAAGAGGCAAAGTAATTCCAGTTAAATGGAATACCAAAGGTCTTAAAAAATCTACCAATGAAGAAAAATGTTCTTGCACCCTTGAATTGATGTGAGCAACCATCAGACCACACCACATGGTTGGTGTACTCCACATCTTTCTGGCCTAGAAACTGAGCATGCTTATTAAGGCAATGTTGAACAAAGAGAGTATCATGTTCTCTATCATCTGAAACATAAAAGTGAGTCTCTTTGATTATGTTCCTCTCACACTTGCTTAGACAGTGTTCTTGAACCTCTCTCGCTTGTTAGCTTGCATGTCTCAGATGTGATGTGCACCAAGATTGTGCATTGATCATTCCTCCAATGCAAACTTTGGATCTCTTGTTGTATTTTGAATACGTAATTCTCAAAGAAAGTTTATTACCGATACAACGCGGTATTTTGAAAAGTGGCTAAGCAGTCCCTGAACTGTTTAGCCTGCCATCTAGCTTCATAGTTGTGAGGAATAAAATCTGTCAATACATTCTTTGCATACTCCAAAATATCAGCAGTAGTACTTGTCTTGTAAACGAGCTTAACTATTGGTTTTGGTACTACTTTCAAAGCTCCAGCTCCATCAGTTCAAAGATGGTTCAAAAACCTCGTAATTTTACATAAAACTCATTTAGTAATGAGTATGAAAGATTCTCGAAATACAACAAAGAAACTAAAGTAGATAATACAAAGGGTTTACTCTATCAAATGTCTTCCAAAATAACGCGGTGACCAAAGACTCTATTCAACTCTTTTGGACACATAGGCAATTTGGAAGGACCACAAGAATTGCATTTCAATAGCATGCAATTATGTTGATACCACTCATCTGCTATATCTTTGACACAAACTAATGACCTCCACATATCACTTGATGACTTGTATATCTTCAAGTTGGCTTCACATTTAAGGCCACTACATACAGTACATGTACAATTACATTCTGTTCCATGAATCTTTGTGTCCAACCTCATCTTGTTAATTGATTAACATAATCTAACCTCATGTGATATACACAACAGCATGTCTCCCTGTTCTTCACTTTCCTTACAAAGCTAGGTTTCAGTGCATGAAAAGCTGAGAAAGAGACCTCGAATTTTGGAAACTCTCTTCGAAATCTTTCATAAAATGAAACCTGCATTAAAACCATAAGCATTGTAGGCATGGTAAATTAAAAAGAAAAAAAATAAGAAAGGGAAATTAGATAAACCAACCTCAGTCTCTTCCAAAAAATGTAGAGGATGCAATATTTTATTGCCTTTGGCAATCCTAATTTTAATCACATGCTTCTTGCATGGAGACACTCTTGAATTATTGGTCCAGAACTCAACCACAAGCTTTTGTTGTTGATGAGTAAGTTTGTCAGATCTGGTTTGTCTCTTAAACATTGACCAGGGACCTTCACCAATTTCTGCTGCTGCTCTTCTCTGTACTACTGTTATCACATATTTTCTGCTCAAATTCAAACATTCAGATAGCCTTCTACAGTTAGTTTTTTCTGAAGCAACAGCATAAACCATTGCTGAGGTTCGAGCTTTGACCACATCAGTTTTCCTGTCATACTTATGTTGAGCTAAAGATTTCCTCAAGTTATCCATTATTGTTGACATTGTTTTCACTTCTTTCAATTTCAATACCTGGTATTCTGGCAGTCTTTTAGCAGCACCTTCAAGAATGTCTTCCCTGTCTTGCTATGAAGCATTTGTACATACCTTATTATTATACAATGCAAGTTTTTTTGAAATTTGTTGTTTTCTTCTCTTGCTTAGTCTATTGCTGGAGCCATCTTTCTTTAAGTCTGCTTCTCTTGCTCTTTTCTTTGCTCTTTGTTCTCTCCTTTTCATTGCATGCAATTTTCTATAGAGTGATTCCTGATCTTCAAACCCATGTTCATGTTGGACCTCAATACCACCTTTAAAACAATTAGCAAACTAGTATTTCAAGACTGTTTAACATTTTAAAGCAGTTTTCAAGCACTTACCAGAATTTATAGGTAGATCACAAAATGCCTGAAAACCATCACATTTTAGTTCAAGATTGGATGCCTTTGGTGGCTCTGATTCAGTGGTAGCATCACAAACATCAAACTGAGTGTTCAATCGAAATTCCTCTTCACAATTTCCAGTTCTTTCACCAACAACAAGATTCCAATTATCTGTTGGTCCGAATTGACTATTGGCCTCACCTTCATCTGAAAAATCAGGTTAACTTGTTAGCTATCATAATTTGCAAACAATTGATCAGTAATTTAAGATATTACCATTGTAAGTACTGAAGATAAATTCCCCCTCAATATTTGCAGTTCTTTCGCCAACAAGAAGAAAAGAATAGTCTGCTGCCTCCACAACATGGCAATTTTCAACTGAGTGGAGAAAATTATCTGCCAAGCGGGAGCATAAGCATAAAAATTCCTCGGATTGTTGTTCCAAATTCTGGATACTGCTTATGAAAGCTTTAGCATCAAAAGTGACACTATGCAAATTCACCAAAAGAAAGCACATCAATTCTGAAACAGTATAAACTGTGGAAGCCCGCCATTCTCTCTCAATTGCCCGCCAATCTTTCCACTTACTCAAAATTGAAACCATGATTCTCCAGCAGCAAATTCGGGATCGATGAGATGGCTTGAGGATTCCGGATTGCTGAGATGGCCTGCTGATCAACCGTTCCGGATGATGGGAAGGAAATTGGCGGGTGATCAGCAACTGTGACGGGCCTTGAAAAAATAGGTGACGGGCGTGAAGAAATGCGATGAAGTGCAAAAAGCACCTCGCCAGCACCAATGTCGCGACATGCTTTTTTGTATACCACTAAAACACACCCGTTGGAAGGTGAATTGAAAAAATATATTTCTGCACAATATTTTATCATTTACAGCAAACATTATGGACCTGCTTTTACAAGACTGTTAGGACTTACCGAATTGCAAAATCCATTCTTGAGACAAAGATCAATGCTTCAATGTTAGGGTAAAAGCATGAAAGGGTGTACGTACATCGTACTGAATTGAAGGACGAATTTGTGCTTTTTTGGGGTACATTTTAGATGTACATCAAGATAGTCTGATTTGTCGTTTTGTGTCAGGTTTGCAATGATTGCAAGATCATCCCCTGCGGTGCCCAAATTCTTGGTTAACCACCAACCAATAGAACCAATTCAGATGGATCCGTCCCTCCCTTTCGAAATTCCCCCTTTCACAGATCTAACACAAGAACGAGTTCGAAATCAAACACATACCAATTGAATCTACAAGAAATACAAATCAATTTCAATCTGTTCATGGAGGGTGAGAATTCCAATGGAAGTGGTGGTTCTAAAAGCATAAGTATGCCGACATTGGCCGCTGTTATGCCACAAAACAAATAAAGCAGCGTGTTGACGAGGGTTGGTGGATTGCATCCTCGCCACTTGGGCAAACGCTTCGGCCCGATCAAAGATTAGTTTTTGTGCTCGCTTTGTTGCAAGATGACGGTTTTTTTTTTTTTTCCTAGAATTGGAAATCCTTCCCAAGTTATTGTTATGAAATCAATGAATAGCAAAGATAAATTGGCGCAAAACATTCACTATTATCAATGATTGTTGGAAAAAAAGGAGATATAAACAAGAATGTTTCTTCAAAATTGCTAAAGATACTGACCAAGAAATTTATCCAAAGCTGCACAAAGAAGGAAGTGGAGCAAATGTATGGGATTTGGCAGGGAAGGATGCAAAGATCAAATAGAATCAATGATTCAATCAAATGTCGCTAAGTGAATTTTGGCTTGATAATACCAAAGTTTCACCAAAGGTTAGAGATGTCATGAAGAGGAGAACACAAGCAATACAATACCTTGATATCTCCACAGTTTGCTCTTGTAATTGAATCAATTCAGCTTTTGGAGATTATGTTTTCTTCAAAAATCTTTCATGACTTTCTTCCCATATTCTAGTTCCCTGTTCGAAAGTGACCTTGTTAATGAATACACATGGTTTCATGAAATGTATTGCATTTTACATTGTTTACATTTATGCATTGTTTACATTGTTTCCATTAACACTTACATGTCCATGCAAACATTTACATGTACTTGAATATCAAAATTACATCATTTTACATTTTAGTGTACCTTCAGGTAATGAAGCCAAACAAATCATACATATGTACATTAGATGTACTAATATTGTAACATTAATGTGATGTACTAATATTGTAACATTAATTAGTATTATGTACACTAGATGTACATTGGATGTACATTAAATGTACAATAATGGATCGATGAACTGTTTGGTCATACATTAGATGTCTTGATGTACATTAGATGTACATTAGATGTACATTAGATGTGCGAATGTGATCGAATCGTTGGATGGACATTTTATGTACATAGAACATACATTAAATGTACAATTGTATAGTTCAATACTCTTTTGGCATCCGGTTTGCGACATCATTTTGCTAACATGGTCTTTAATGCTTTTGTTATTGCAGTCTGAGCTTTATCAACAGTTTGTATATCAGAACCCTGATACCAAAATTCGCCTTCGACAATTCGAGTATCTGAAACCTGATTGCATAAGGAAATTGAAGGAGAGAAACACATGTTGATGTGTCAAACATGAGCAAAAGCGATCCTCTGCATTTAAAGGCCTTCAATGATATGAGGAGATCCCTACATGTTAATTGCACTTGCCGGGCCGCAATGCACCATGCATGCCATCAAAACAATAGAGTATGTCAAGCAAACAAGAAGACTTTTGATAATGTTAGTATCTTGTGGAGGTCAACAGTTTATGAAAATATGTGACGGATGAATGGCATAAACTAAAATGCATCAAAGGTGAATGTGATGAATGTGGAGGAAGAAATTAGACATTTGTCCAAACGAGGAAGATGGAATTTAATGTCGACCGGCAAGTATATGCATATGTCAATGAGCCATCCAAAAAAGGTACATCCGAAGGCTTAGATTAGTTGATCCCGAATGACAAAGCATCTGCTTTGTTAAAGAACATGAAAATTCAGCTTGCTAAGTTTACGCGATCATAATTTTACAAACCTGCTTGGCAAAAGCAAACAGGTTTAAAAGATGTGTTGAGAAACTCCTGATAATAGTGTGTTGTCTGTTGTTGACTTTGCAGAGAACTACACATTGAAACCAGGGACAAAAGTGCAATCCGAGGAGCATTGGAATCTCGATCAAATTAGTATTTTGGTCCATATTTCAATGATGAAAATAGAAGGTAAGCTTAAAAAAACAAAGGCATTTCTATGTTTCGGATGATGACAGAAGCATGACACTCATTTTGTGCAACATGGTTTTAAATTACATTTGGGGTGGCTTAAGAATAATGGAGGTGGACACATAAACCTTCATTATGTGTGGTCGATGGTTGTGCATGGTGCATCTCAATTCAAATCAAGACGCATGGTATGGAATCAGAGATACCATGTTGAAAATAAAATTCGAAAGTGATATGGAATTTCTTTAGATCCGGCTATGGGAAAGGCACACATGATGGCGCAGGCTGGTATAGCAAAGTTGTGGCTTGAGAACGAAGCAGAAAAATAAAATGGCATGCCGCTGATAAAAGTAAAAACAAAGTGCAGTTTTAAGGGCCAAGGAATCTGGATTGTAAAAGGGTGTTTTGGGAGGTTGAAAAACAGATGTGAACAAAGGGCAAGAAGCATTCAATTGCAAGACTTTACCCGGTACTTTCAGATACATTCAGGTCAACTATAAACCCAAAGATCCAACAACGCTAACGCTATGCATCACTCTCGCGGCTTTGTGATGCTTGCATGAACTTCAATTGGTTGAATTGTGAGAACATTAAACATTGTGGAGAATGGTCTCTAAAAGTTTGGAGCCCACGTGATCATATTGCCTCCTCGTGGTGAAGCTGAAAATGATGTGGAAGTTTTGTATGCGTAAGACTAGGTTTGGTTTAGATGACACTATAGTCGCTTTTAGATGTATTTGTGTCTTTTGCAGCACCGCACAATGAGGAAGGTGTTTCATACTATGTTCTCATGTGCACCGGAAAAGCATGCATTGGAAGAAGATTCAATTGATGAATATGGAAATGAATACTCACCGGCACTAGTGTCATTGAAGGACAATATTATGAACTAATCCCAGTCGCCACAATAAGTATAAACTCCTTCCTACTAAGAATATTTTGGTACCGCGGAATCGTGATTGGGATTCAATCCCATTCAATAAAGTAAAACACAAGCTGAAGGGGCAAGCACAAAGATTTCACTTGCCGGATGAAGTCCATGAGACATTGTTATCACAACTTCCAAAGAATTGTAGATGACATGGACTAAGTCGATCCAGTGGTACTTTCCGAAATATTGTAATACTTTTTCATATAAAAAGATAAGAACTGAAGAACTGGACTACTTCAGAAGTGCATTATGTACATCAATGTACATAAGATGTACAACACATGTACATCTTATGTACATCTGTTGTACATTCCAGAAATATTATAAAAATTTGTTAAGTGTAAGTTTATTAGAATTGAACATAAGAAAGTTGAATTGCATAAACATTAAAAATAGTTTCAGTCATGGCAAAGATAAGAAATGGACAGGTTTTCATGTACAAATGGTTGATATATTTATATTGTGGACATAAATACAACACACCCGAAAATGAGCATGGCTCATAATTCATGACCAAGCTTCAAAATGTCAGTAGGAGCCTGATATCTTATGACTATTGCATCATGTCTTCCAGCCCGCCATGTTTGCACCATGCACCATGCATCATGCATCATGACAAAAATGGAGCTTGGCTGTGCATCAACCACGGCATCTATGAATTTGTGCATGTAAGTCACAATGTACATGCAAGGGTTGCTGGTACTAGTTTCTAGCATTTTAGGACAGAACACAGGAGCATCAAAGTTGGCTTAAGCTGTTGGATCCGAGCATCATGTTATTGATCACAAGCTTATGAAACCTGCAAAAATTTCAATGTGAGAATAAATCAAGCATAAGAAATTGCAACATGAGAATAATCAAATCATAAAAAACAAAACAGAAACTCATACTTACTTCTGGACCACTTTAGCATCGAGTACATAGCCTTTGACAGGAGAGAGGATCTCAGATACTTGGGCTAGCTATAGATGGAAAAAAGCTTTTCATTTGGACCAGCAAGCACAAGTATTGCCAATGCCACATTTGGGCCTTGGGTGGATTGGAACATATATGTATTGGCATCTTGCAATCAAAATGCCATTCAGCCCTTCCTTTATGTTAGTGTTTACGTACATCTCGACCCCTTCTTGAGGGGAATTCACAAAATTCGAAGGTGTCCTGGTCGAACCATAAAAAACTTGTGTTTCCAATCAGATGGAAGACCGCTACAAAGGTACCTGCACACAAATCCAGAATACATAATTAATACATAAGATGAGTGACTTAGGGAATGAAATAACATAAATATGTTGAAATGCTAGCCTACCTCCCATAGACATCTACCATCTTAGAGGTCAAGTCCAGCTTCCGGCCAGAACTTCGTCAACATCACTTTGAAAGATAGAGGTGCAGGCTTAGGAGGACAGTCCCTATAAGGAGTGAATGGAACCAACCTTTTCAGTCGGTTCACTAAACTGTTCAAGGAAACAATAGCATTAGCAAAAGAATATATCTATTGTAATCAATTGTATATTACTCACCTTGTAAATTCATCACCGCCCGGAAAGATCTTACGTGGATCAAGTACACCTTATTTGTTATCACATCAATATTTGCTTGTAGCTCCTCTTCCTCTTCCGGTTCCGACTCAGCAGGATCAGGATCAGCTTCCTTCACGGCCTGTGATCGTGTCCTATGTACAAAAAAAAAAAATGTGGTTAATTATCATAAATATCACGATGTTTAACAAAATTAGTTCATCTTGGACATACCTCTTTCTTGATGGTGGTGGCACTTTTTGCCCGGAGATTTTCTTTTTGAGGACATTTTTTGTTCTTTGGAGATTTTGCCTGTTTTTTCTCTTGGAGTTACATCACCAAGATTCTTTTGCCTCCTCTTTGGAGTGGACTCAACTACCAACTCAACTTCCTCTTCCCTCGTATCTCCCCGGGATAAAATCTGGATCTGTGTCCTTTGTAGCAACCGTAATGTCCGTAATCGCACTTCAGATGATCTTTGAGGCAAGTTGATCTTTCTTAGAGCTTCTCCACTTACTAATTTAGCACTTGGTGATGAAAGTGTTTTACTGGTGCCAGAAATATTGAAGGCTCGCACCGCAACCTGCTTTAGCTTTCTCAAGTGCCATCCTCTTTATTTCCTCAACTTCACTTTGCCATGTTCGAGGGAGGCACATTTATGATGGTTCTATTATCGCACCTTGAAATGTCATTGGTGATCTAAAGCCGAAAGTTGAGGGTCTACGATTTGGTTTGCTTATGCTCAATAAAATCAGAAGAGAGTCGATGCGGATGGCTCAAGAACATCACCATTAAAGCCGCTTCGATAGGAACGGCCTCATCCGCAAACAAACAAATGATCTAAATTTCAATAGACATAAAAGAACATGAAAACAGAACTTAAACAATGAGAAATATCCGGGTACATTCTCTTAAGCATGTACATTTCATGTACATAAAATGTACCAAATGTAATGTAACTACATTTAATCAGAGCCAAATGTACATGTACATGTTCCTCAATGTACATAGATGTACCTCAATGCACCCGGATGTACCCAGATGTACCCAGGTATCCAGTTAGGGAATATAGATCTATGCCCAAAAAAAGCACATATATGTAAAAAATGCACATACTTATGAATCCATCTATAGATGCACTCTAAAAAATAAATGCATGTACATCTATTTGCGGATGTAGACTCCATTAGATACATGTACAACCCATACAACAATAAAATCCAAAGCTCAAAAATAAAAGCATCAATAAACAAGCAAATATATGCCTATGTACCTCTGCTTACAGATGTACACTAAAAGTTATACATGTACAAGGAATAGTAATGCACTGAAAGCCATACATGTAGAACTATGCAGATTACAATAACAAATATGAATTAAGAGAAATATAAGTTTAAATTAGTTGAGAGCAATGCATACCTTTCACAAGCAGGAAACCAAGCTGAATTCAAATGCCCTCATCCCGTGATGCAATCTTTTATGCAATTCGTCTTTCATGGACTGGACACAAGCGTAAGAGGCAATAAGCATCTCGCATGGAGCTAGCAAAGAACAAACCCGTTTTGCCAAAGCCTTGGCCACAACAGTACATGAACCTAATGTGATGAACTGCTCTATAGAAGTAGCTCCTCTGGGGTAGGGCCTCGGGTGCAAACAATAGGTCCCCGCTTCCCCATGAAATCCAAAATCTGTGGAATGCCTTTGCTGAACCAATTCAATGCAATTAAGTTTTTCCTTTGCTTGTTCAATTGAGATTTCATGCCTTTCAATTTCTTTAGTTGCTTCCCGCAACCAATTTCTAACTTAGAAGAGTCTTTTTTTTCTCATGTCTACTCATAACCAAGTCTTCCAACTTGTACTTCAACACTCAAAGATAACTTGATTTCCAGCCAGATCCCGGGACAATTTGTCAAATTCTGCTTTTGTCTCATCTATTTTCTCGGGCAGACTGCTGCAGATCTTCTGGATAGCATATCCTTTCTACCCTCAATCCGGGCTGATGACCTTCAATGCATCCCTCCTTTTTTTTCTTCCAAAGCTTCTACTTCATTCAATAGGTTAGTTTTCTCCTCCAATCCATGCTTAAGTAATCGCTTTTATTGTGTCAACATCTGATCTAGAATAACCCGGGGCTCTAATATTATCACCGCAATACGATGTCCCGCTTGATATTTGAGGATTTACCCGCTAGGGTCCTCTGTAATTTCTCAAGTTTTGGCAAGATCTTTGGCGGTCCTAGCCACATCCATCCAATCAACAAGCCGCCCTTCAAGTGAAGAGCAAATGCTCGCAAAAATAGGTAGAAATATAATGGTTTGTAACCCGCTTTCTTGCCATAAACCAATTCATAATATTTAAAAAATCATCTTTCCATGCGTTACGGATTCTCCTTCCTTGAATCCTCGCCTATTTTTTGAGCTTCACCCTATACCTCGCTCATAACCATCTCTATGTTGGGTATGTGGGCCTCTGCATGTTTATCACGGAGGTCTTTGGCTTGATCACCTCGTAACCCAAACATAAACTCCTTGGAGGTAAGATTCCCTTCTTAAGCACCGACTTCTTGCTTGGGCTGTGGTGATGAGCAAGCACCGATCCGGGGCGTTTGGGGCCATAGCTAGATGAAGAATTCGTGATCGGAATTCAAGCAGAGAAGGCAGGGGCGGGATAGTGAACGAGAGGCAAACCAAGAAAGAATTTGGTAAAGAATTTCAAAATCCAAAATTGTGCGGTTTCAGAGTGGTGGATAGCCATTAATCATGGCAGTTACTAGCGGGTCATGATGACAGTTATTCCAAAAATGTGCATTCGGTACATATGTATATGTACAAAAAGGGCTACATTTATAGACACCCTTTCATGCTTTTACCCGTTAAACATTGGTTATTCAACTAACTAAGATGTTGGATAGCACAAAAAATTGTGTTTACCATTAACTAACATGCTTCATAGCCCAAAAGTTGCTTTACAATCGATTATTTAAGCACGTCACATGTGCATTGAGACATGATAGGGTATCCACGGCAATGTCTTCTTCTTTTTTGCTTCTATAAGTAAACATGAGTTAAGGATGAGCTCTCTTAAGAGACAGAAGAACAAAAATATGTATGTATCAATCAAACTCTAATATACAGCCAACAGGTCTAAGTGATGAGGTTCAGGTCTAAGTGATGAGGTTCATTTTTTAGACAAACATCGTTGACTCAATGTTAAACAACACATACTAGCTTGTTTGGGTTCATATATGATTTCACTTATACTACATTAATGTTAAACGTTAGTTATTCAACTAGAGTTTACCGCTAACTAAGGTGATTTATATCCCAAAAATTGAGTTCATCGCCACCTTATAAAAAAACATTCATTTTGCACCTACACATTGTCAATATGTATGAATTGTTAACGAAGTTCGAAAACATCCAAAGGAAATAGAGTACATGTGTTTATTTCAACGTTAAAGAGTTAGAGTCTATTTGGCACCATTACGATCCCAACGTGGCTGGTCCGAGCAAAAGGAAGGTTGTTTGAAGACTATCGCAATTCCTGATGTGCTACTTCTCTGTTGGATTGCTACTTCTCTGTTGGATTGTGCAGGTTGTTTGTATGGTGCTTGTTTGCTATGATGTTGCATATAAATATCCGTAAATGGGAAATGGGAAAATGGACGACGTACATTCTCTCACTCTTATGAAAGATGTGGTTTTCTGGGAAATGTCTTTGTGGTGTTGTGGAAGACGTTGGCCTTTTCTGGAGGATGTGAATTCCTTGTTGCAATGTCCCATGTCACAGAACCATGGTGGCCTTATTATTTTGATGCTGGGGTGTAACTGTCCCAAAAAACGGTGGCCTTTAACCTCGAAATCTCCCTCCATCCAATGGTCCAAAATTTAAGACAATAAACAAAGCAATAAGCATAAGCAAAGCAATAACAATAAACAAAGCAATTGTTGGGTTATTACATCACAAAACACAATAGGAAATCGATCCAACAACTAGTGAAATCTTTTTATAAATAGTTAAATCTTCGCCCACCCACAACTTATATTAGATGCCACTTCCTCGCTTCTATCCATAGCCAGGAAAAAATTGTCAAAAAAAACCCTTTCAAAAAATGTAGATAATTCCAATAATTAATTTTTTATTCAATAATTTTAATAGTTCAAAATTTAAGGATTTTAAAAGCATCACGAAAAGTTTAAGTGCTTTCTACAGTTTTTGGAACTTGGCAATTTGCACAAGCTAAAATAATTGTAGTACGCATTTCTATTCATAACTTGCACCAAGGTCAGGATACAAGCAGTTGGGACTCTGACTAAACGCAATTAAGATCCTCAATTACAAAAAATAACTGACTTTGCAACTCGTTTTAGTGAGGAGATTAGCTTTTTAATATCTGATTCTGAATGAGCAGCTGATGCCAGAACTCGAATTCCTGCAGGAAGACTACACTTGTCCAGCGTTGAACGTTTTCCCACAGAAACAAGAATAGATTCCTCCTCGAGCATCTGTAAATTAAGAAGCCATGTTGAACAAATTGAATAGGAAATCCCAAGATTTTTAAAAAAGGCAATCCTTACTCTCTCCGTAATCTGCTGTAAAATGGCCACATCCTCTTTAAAACACCCCTTTGAGTTTCGCAGATGTAGGAAAATAACAGGTGATAAATCATGTCCTCCAATTGAAAATCCAGGGACTTCAGAAAGACCTGAAGTGCACTATGTCTGCTTAGTATATCCAATCTCAAAAAATAGCTACTAAAGTCACCAAAATTGCATTACCGTCCCGGAGAAGTTTAATGTTCCTCTGTAGAGTAACAAGCAATCCAGGATTTTGTTCTAGATGCTCAATTGCTGCAAGAGAAGCAGCGGCAGAAAAAGGTGGCAAAGAGGCTGAGAATACATAGCCAGCACCACTCAGACGCTGCATGAAACAAACATATAAAGTTAATAAAACAGACAGAGTAATAAAAAATGGCATAGCTTGACAAAATGTCTTGAGATGCATTTTCAAACAGCCTAGCATTGCACTTTCTCTTATTACATCATATAGACGTGGAATCTCCCAGAAACTCCTTTAGAAGAGTTCCATGCTAAGTAACAACAAATAACGTTTAAACTCCTTTAAAAGAGTTCCATGCTAAGTTACCTGATGATCAACAACTTTGGCACTACCGGTGCAGAAGCCACCTGTGGATGCTAATGCATGTCCCATTGCAGATGTTATAATGTCGATCTTCTCTACCTAAATAGCATTGAACTGTTATAAGTTTTGGGAAGATGTCATATTAGATATACATGAATTTGCACTCACTGGTATATTAAAAAATTCTGAGAGCCCCCGTCCAGTCTTCCCAAAAACTCCAATTGAGTTACTTTCCTCCATAAAAATCCGAAAGTGGTACTTATCTCTCAACTGCACAATTTTGTCCAGTGGTGCCATATGCCCTGAATTCTGCAAAAATTTCCATCATGTCATTTTCCCGATCTTCTTAAAGAAACTCGTAGCATTTATGTACCTGGTAGACTGCCTCGACAATAATAAATCGACGATTTAACCGTTTTGTTTTTTTACAATCTTCCTGGGCTACCTCCTCAAGCAGTGATTCCAGTGACGCCATGTTATTGTGCTTGAAGTACTTAATAGTGCTTCTCGAAAGAAGCAATCCAGTTTGTATTCCCCAGTTTACTCCTTCATCACTGCAATGCCAAAGACAAGAGCCTTGAGCTGAAGGTTCTTCTTTACAAGCAACAGAAAATTCCCATCATTGGAGCTAGGCCACCAAAGAGGTTTAGCTTTATCTCTCACAAAGTTCTAGCTGAACGACAAAAATGACATATGGCAACCAAGAAAACATGAAGACACTTAGGTGGGGCCAAACGCAACCAATTTTTCAAATGCATAAAAGAGATCATATTCAATAAAAAGAACGCTTACGCTAAAATAATGTCTCCACTTTTGCAAAAAGCAGGAATTGCACTTGAGGCAGTGGCAAGGCCATAGGAATAAAGAATTGCATCCGGTGTCCCCAGGAACTGCGCCAGCTTATCTTCCAAGTGTGAATGCACATCTGCAACCATAAATATAATGAGCAGTCAACATTTATAATGGTGCATCCTATCCTAGGATCATAACCTACTCACCACAGAAGTATCACGTTCGTCAAGAAATATGGGCTATTAAATCGAACAAGTAACGAAATTTACCGCTAAACGTAATGTGTTTCTTATCTTAAAAGCTATTATGTCATCTAAATTGACAACCATCTTAAGCAATGTGTTTCTCACGTTTAATGCTTAACAGAAACCCTAAACACTGCTCCGCTGCCCTGGTTTTTAAATTTTCCAGCCAAGTTTGTGTCGGCGATGATGTTTTTTCTTCACAGATAGATACAGATAGCAGCTTCCTATAGGCGTTAGCCACAAGCATCATCTCCCTTTGATCTATACCTAATTAGGCACTGGTTATGGGCTAGAAGGAACAAAGATTAAAATATCACCAACCCAAAATTCAAGCCTAGAAATTAAATCCATACCTTCCTACTTCCTTATTTTATCAAATAAGTATACTACTTTTATAGAAATTAAATCCATCCTTTCCTACTTCCTTATTTTATCAAATAAGTATACTACTTTTATAGGATGAAGTTGCAGACTTGCATGCATGAAGGGAGCTTTGGCATAACTTCCTATTTTACTCTGTCGAACTAGAATATTTCAACATCTGCAGTTAACGGGGACTGTAGAGAAGTGGAAGGAAGGCCCTGTTGAGCATGGCTACTGGGGTCCTCATAGCGGACTAGATTTGCAACCTAATGCGTTTTAATGAAATGTAATATGAAGTAAGCCTTACCAATAGTTCCATAAAATCCACGAGGGCCACAGGATCCAACCCCATACTTCTCCAGCGCATTAGTACAAGCCTCCTTGATCTCACGTCGCTCAATAAGACCCAAATAATCAGCTGAAGTAAAATTTACCACTTCTTTACCATTAACAATGGTATGTGGACTTGCTGCACTGCTCATGACAATAGTTTTACCATCAGTTGCATATCAGATCTAGCAATGAACAATTCGAAAGCACTAGCTACAATTGAAATATAACATTTACCTCTCCAAGACAGGGGGTTCTTGTTGCATTTCGTTTGTTATTGCGGGATGTAGAGGCTCTGGTTCCCATGACTCACATATATCGTCAACAACTGCCTAAGTAAAAAAAACAAATCCCAACAAGATTACATTTTCGCAATGTGATTCTCTGTAGAACTTATTATGCTAGCTTTAAAAAAAAAACACAAACATTTTGATACATGAAAATGGAGAAATGAACTAGATTAAAAGGAACCTCTACTTACTTGTTGACTGATAGGGTAGACAGAACGTTTTTTATTGGGTTGATAACTCTTCTGCAGAACGAGATATAAGATCACGCCAAGAAGAGACAGCATTACAAACTCCACTAAGACATCCATGTTGAGCAGCGTCAATTTGCACGCAAAACCAGAGATTGTGTTCAAACACATGGTCGGACCATAAACAAAAACCTTTAAAGGAAAAAGGGGGAGCTAAAAGGTGAGCCAAAAGGGCGCTAAAGGGTGACCCTTTTTGGCTCAGATCAGATATAGCAAAAATGGTCATTCTCAAATTCGCCTAAGAGTAGCTCTACCGTATGATCACCGAAACCAGACGAAGATTCTGCTTTTGGCCAAGATATGAATAGCTTACCACTAGTTCGGCATCTCTGAGTTAGGTCATTGGGGAAGTTCCCCGGAACCCCTGTTTGCTACCGTCTACGTTGGCCAATTTACCGTCCATGCTGGATTTTCGGCGGAATAGATCCCGACATGCATGAGATGCGATGGATGGGAAGGAAGAAACAAGTCTGATACAACAAGCTAGCACAAAAGAAAAAACAGGTATGTCATTTTTATTTCCATTTACCAATGCAAAGCTTTTGTTTCCTAGTTTTTAATAGATTACATTGCCATTCTCCTTGTTAGGATTTCCTATCTACTCTTTGTTTAGCTATTTTTTATTCCATTCTACTCCTTGTTACGATTCCTATTCTACTCCTTATTATTTAACTATTATTTCTCCTATTTTGCTCCATGTATTTTCTCTGAAGTTTTTGCATAGCTCTTTATTTTCGAATGCTATTTAACATCACAAGCTTATTCATATTCTTCGCATATATGTAGCATGGCTTTAGCTCTTTATTTTCCAATGCTATTTAACATCACAGGCTTATTCATATTCTTCGCATATATGCAGCATGGCTTCCGAACCAGAGAAAAATATTCCAAGAAGCAAACAAGTCACATTATTCAACACGCCATGTTTCATGAAGAACGTCCTAGCAAACACTCCATGCGGTACATCAGGTGAACAAAACATTAACTTACATGATGATTTTCAAGAGCATGGAAGGAAATTGTAGGTGAATTGGGAAGGATAACAAAAGCAATGGAAAAGTTTTAAGATGATTGGCTTGATAAATTCAGATGGTTAGAAATTGACAAGGAATGAGAATTCATGTGGTGTTCTATTTGTAGAAAAGATCCTCATTGCAGGTCTCTTTTTGCTTGCACAAGAGCAAATAATTTTTAAACCTTTGCCTTAGAGGAACATGCAAGCTTCAAAGCACATTGGAATGCAATTTTATTGCAAGAGCGAGACAAGAATGGTCTCCAAAAGCTCGCAAAGAAGAGAAAGGTTAGTGTCAATAATTCTCTAGAAAAGTTATTTAAGTTATTTAAGTGTGCTTTGAAGGATTTTGATTTCAATATGAGCATATAGTCTTGGAATTCAAGTGCACATTATCACCACATTTTTACAGGATGCCCACGTGAACAAGTGAAGAACGAATATTTGGTGGAGGATAACTTGGCGGAGGAGAACTTGTTAGTTGGTAAGACGATGATGAATATATACTTGGAATTTCCTATTGATCATATGCTTTTATTGCTTAAAAACCCTTTGTTATTGAGTATTCTACTCTATTATGTTCCTATTGTAGAGATATTTTTGCTTTTTCAATTACACATTTGTAACATTCTCTAATACAATGGATATAACCTTGTGCATTTATATTAAGGCTGAAATTACTTTTTGAAGCAAAATTTGTCAACTAGATCATATTTTAGTATATATGTTTCCGGTTTCATAAATTTTCACAGGGAGCTTCCGGATGGAATTAAGTAATTCCGATTAATAGGAGGGCATGTAGGAAATTTTCCTAATGGAAAAAAAAAAACTTTCCCCAACGCTGGTCAGCAATTCAAGCAAGGCAATCCGGCAAATGAGTTAAAAGATGAGCAAACCACTCGAGCATTACTTGAGTGGGCGCTCGACTCTCGAGTCGTTGATTGGAGTGAGCCTGTGTTAGGCCATCTTGCCATTTGCCATAGGCGAGAATATTAGAATATGCGGCTCAGGATACTTTTACCCTTGATTCGGTGATCCCGGAGATAAATATACCGGTCCCTCCCGGATCCCGGGCCGCTCGGCGGGGGTCGTTAAGGAGACCCGATTGGCGTCTGACACATGCCCGTCGGCGCGTCCATCCCGCCCGTCAAACCCGTTACTGTCAGCGGTCACGCCCGAATCCCGCCTCAAAGGGATCATCCAGCGATCCCCTCCTCTGGGATCACCACGGTCATTGTTAACGGGCGTTATCAGCGTGATGATCAGCCCTCCGGGATCCTCGGGCATGAGCACATGGATCCCCTCCTCGGGATCCAGGCCCGGAGTTAATATCGGCTCGGCCAGCTATCCGTAGAGTGATCCCTCCTCAGGGATCACCCGCCCGTGATGGATAGCGATGGGCGCTATCGGCCGAGGTGATCCCACTCGGGATCCCATCCGGGGCGTGGATCCCCTCCTCTGGGATCACCAGCCCATGGTGATAGCGGCGGGCGCTATCCGTAGAGGTGATCCACTCCTCAGGGATCGCGATCCGGGTGGCGTGGATCCGTCCTCGAATCAGATTAGATGCAAAACCGTGGTGGTTTGCCGACAATGCGTAGATCCGGTGATCTATACCGCCCTCCCGATCACCACGCCCTTCGCACCGTGATTCCGCAGCCGCGATATGAGAACGTTTGGACGGTGGAGATAGCGACGTGGACTAAACAGGTGGTCCAAGTTTGAATTTTGCCAGCCCATGCACGGACAAACCAATACAATGAAAACACGTGGACGTTCTGAGACCACCCTCCGGGATCACCATCTGAGTGTGGTTCTTCCCTGTTGCGTGTTGATGTCCATGTAGCGAGGCATGGAGGAGGAGCGGAATGCGGCTATGGCTGCGGCAGCTATGGACGAATTAGAGGAGAAGAGAGAAGAGGTAAGTATTCTTTTTCATTCATAGCAAACTTCAAGGGCTGTAAACAAGCATTGTCATTTTGTGTTTAATGTATTTTTTTTCAGCTTAGGGCTGAAATACAGCCCGAATCACCTCCAAATGGCCTGTTTGATCATGGCAACTTACATTGGTATCCTGAAGAGCATTTTGTACCTGATATTCAAGGGGGTGGCCAGATGCTTGTTTGGACTTGCTACATCCATACAGACCGGGTCCAAGATTTCGTTCTTGGGGAGCAGAGGAATTGTGAAGCACCTGCCAATTTCTATCTAAGAAGTTCAGTGCCTGGGAGAGTGTTAAAAAGACCCAACAAGGATTCCTATATGACGTTGAAGAGGTATTGGTTTGATTCATGTGTTTATGTTTTAAATCATGAGTCCAAGATCCAATAGGACCATCCAATAGGTTATGTGTTTGATTATAATTCTTGCTTTTTTAAGTCATTTGATGTGCTTGTCATTAGGATTACACCTAGTAGATCAAAACTAACTTGTAATGCACAATACAGATATTGGTGTTCATATGGACCTCAAGACAAGACAGCAAACACTCATGTGGTTGAGGATAGACCACGTCCACCGGGCACACGTAGGAAAAGGGTTGAGAGGGGAGAGGGCATACGTAGGGGCTGCCAGTGCCATTTCACAATCAGGCAACTCTATTTCCTTCCAGAATTTTCACATATCACTTATTATGGATTTGATCACAAGAATATCCAAGGTTTGCCCTGCCATGGTAGGTTTGTTGACCCATCCTCAGGAGTTAAGTTCAAGCTAGCACCCTGGATCTCACAAGAATTGAGGGAATGGGTAAGAGAGAAGCTTGTCCAATGGCACACGCCACGTAGTGTCATAAACATGCATGAAGAGAGGTGGAGGTTGAGACTTGAAGTGAATGGACAGGGGATGATGTGTTGAAAATTCGGGACGTGTACAATATTGAAAAGGGAGTTGTTCGTAACACATGGAAGCTACATGAAGATCTTCCCACTAGCATTGACATGTGGGTTCAACAACATCAAGATTCTGTGTTTATGTATGAGCAAGGAGACTTGTTTCAATTAGGAGTTATGACTCCAATCCAAAGGGAGTCCATGTTGAGATTTGGCAAGAACAGAGCCATTTGCATGGACTCTACTTTCAAAACAAACGACAAGAGGTGCGGTTCTTCCCCAACTTTTATTGTGTGTGCTCCTGGTACGTTGAGTTGATTTGATTATTGTGTATGGTTTAATGCAGGTTCTATCTTTTCACACTTATCACCTTTGATGAGTATTCCAATGGTTTACCATTGGCTTACGTTATTACCAATTCTCAAAAGAGTGGAGCTATAACAAAGTGGATGCAAGCACTAAAGGATTCCTTATGCCGAGATGATCCCGATTGGCAACCTTCTTGCATCATTACAGATGATGCCCATGCTGAGATAAAGTGTGACGTTCCAAGGGAATATATGCCATGAATACGTATATTCCTGGACCCGTCACTATACAAGTCGACCTTTGGTAGCCTTGTATACCTTAGAAAGTGGCAAGGGGCGTATATCTAAGTTAATTGTTTAACTTAGATAACCTTAGGATAAGGCCCATTTCCACATGGCCTTATCCTATTGGGCAACCGCCACACGGCCCCATCCTAGTGGTGCCACGTGGCATCCCATGTGGACCCTCACCTATATTAGATCAACCCTAACCCTAGACCTCTTTTCCTGACTCTAGCACCTGAACACTCACCTACGCGCTCGAAAACCCCGTTTCGAGCATCGTTTGTCGTAGCATAGCCTGCTGCAGCAGCCCCCGAAGTGTGCGTATGATCATAGAGGGAGCACGACCTCGACCCCATCAAGGAATAGGAATTACTCATGCACAAGTTGGAGCAGCATAGGAATATCCTCAATACCCCAAGTTGGCGGCTTACATGAGTAAGGAGTGGACCAAAAGCATTTGCCAATGGGTATTGGCTACAAGGATGTACCCTCACTCCAACCAAGAGACTAATGCAGCCATAGAGGCATGGCATTGTGCCTTGAAAAGGCGCCTGGGCATTTCAAAACGAGCACTCCGAGGACGGAGGATTGATTGGCTCCTCTACATTCTAACCAACAACGTGGAGACACACATGGCATACATCAGGTATAACTTCTAATCATCTTCTCTAGCCTATTTTGATTTTGCAAGAATATAATTCTCTTGTCATCTAG
Source organism: Isoetes taiwanensis (assembly GCA_021234155.1). NCBI lineage: Eukaryota > Viridiplantae > Streptophyta > Lycopodiopsida > Isoetales > Isoetaceae > Isoetes > Isoetes taiwanensis. The sequence goes on along the minus strand of JAJEKV010000044.1, from coordinate 8,261,856 downwards.
GTCCATGAAGGAAGCAGGGTTTGTGGTGAACACCTCCCAGGAAGAGATAGTACAGTGTGCCATATTGGGTGCAAGGAAGATTGCTGATGAACAGGTCACATTCACTAACTTCGAAGAAGGTGAGGCAGAAGTGCAAAGTGAACGCACTCTAGGGCAAGGACCATACTTTGTGAACGGGGCACACAAGAACTGAGCATCTTTGTGGATCGCCTCAATGGAGCCAAGGGCAACTTATGTAAGCACCAAGTTAAGGTCATGCAAATGTTGGGCAACTACAGGGATCAAGATCTTTTACAGGTGCTTGGATCCCAATATGGGACAATTGGTGGGGGCATGGACTACTTGAGGCCATGTGAGGATCATGGGGCCTTTCATGGGGAGGAAACCACATATGAAGATGTGGTTGAGATTGTAAGCTTGGACGAGTCTCCTCTCAAAAAGGAGACAAGGATTAACCTGGATAAGACAAGGAGATCCTTACAAGAAGTCATTGCTAGAGTGATGTCAAGGGCAGAAAAAGATCCAGGCATGCTAATTGCAACTGATTCACTCATGAGACAACTCGATACGCGGCTTGAAAGAATGGATGATGTTGGCCACACAAACTCTAACAGAACCATAACATGTATCCCCACTAATGCAGTGGAAGAGGAGTGTGGTAATAGTTTGGTAAGGCTCTCTGATAGAAATTGGGAAGAGGAAAGACAAGGAAAGCAAGAAGAGTTGGAAGCAAGTTGAGATTGAGGGCCTGTTGTGAGAATGTCATTGTGAGTTTATTGTTGTTTAATGCTCATTGACACCTCATGAGCTTCATTGTCTTGTTAATTGTTCAGGTCAAGTTTAGAGTTTACCTATTTCCTTCTTGTAAACAATAGGTATAAATAAATCAATATTTACCTATTTACTAATTACTTAACCTATTGATAAATATTGTTAATGTTATCAATATTTATGTTTAAACCTAACTTATCGCCCATAGGATAAGTAGATAAGTAAATATTAAACCTAACTTACCTAGCATAGGATAAGTTAGGACCTTGAGTTTAATGTTTAATATTTAGAGTTTAGACCATAGGATAAAAAAGTAATAAAAAAACGTACGGGATCCCCTCCTCCGGGATCCCGCGTCCGCCTGCTTGGTGATCCCGTCCTCCGAGATCACACACTAATTAAAAGAGGATCCCCTCCTCCGGGATCCCGCGTCCGCCTGCTTGCTGATCCCGTCCTCCGGGATCACACACTAATTAAAACGGGATCCCCTCCTCCGGGATCCCGCGGCCCGCCTGCTTGGTGATTCCGTCCTCCGGGATCACAGCATTGAATATGTTAATATATTATTTATCATAGCCCTTAACCATTGAAATATGTCTTGGAATAGTGGAAACATTGAAGTATTACTTTTAATAAGCTTTGAAACATTGAACTTTGATGCACTTTTATAAACCAATACAATGGCTTAAAACTGACATTCTAATTCGGAATCATTTTGAATCAACATCAAGCACTGTTGCCATGGCTTCTGTGACGTTCCAAGTATTTATACGGTATACGTATAAATATATTGACACGTCACCCAGTATAGATACGCCACCATGGGGTATGGTAACCTAGGGGGTTGACCTAAAAGGGATTAAATTAGCTATGCTAATTTAATTATTAAGGATAATAACCTATAATTAAGGAATTAATATGTAAAAGGGATAATTAAGTTAATTATGGTTTGGGAAGGTGCCACTTGGCCAAAATCTATTGGCTAACATGGTGATGCTAATTGGAGGCATCAAGGTGGATCACTACCCCCCATATCAGCCATAATCGACCAGGAGGAGTGGAGCACCACCTTTGAGGAGCTGAGCGCCTACCTACCCTTGTGACCAGAGCTGAGCGCCACCTTGAGCAGTTGAGCGCCACCCTTGTGACCAGAGCTGAGCGCCACCTTGAGCAGTTGAGCGCCACCCTTGTGACCAGAGCTGAATACCGAGACCAAGAAGATGGAAGTCCCCAATGATAACGGGTCCAGCAGGAACACAGGTGGGTGGCTAGTGTAGCTTGTGAATTCTAGGGTAGCGCCCCTTTTGGGCACTTGTTGTGTTGTTTTTGTCTGTTCTCTCTGTGTTTTACTCGTAGGAGCTAACCCTTGGTTGTAAAGGTAAGTTCTCTTTATATTCTGATTCTGGTTTTGCTCTTAAAGGATGGGTTGATAGTTCCTTGCGTAGTATTACTCTGGAAATGGGGGAATTAAGGGGGGTAGAGACCTCTGAGCTCATGTATGATAGTATGCTCCTAGATAGAGCCCTGTAATATTCCCATTAAATGCGGCCTGTGCACAAGAGCCCACCGAGTCGTGGATGCTATGGAATGGCTTAGCACCAAACAAGGGACACAAGGGTGAAGTGGGGTGGGGTCTTGCACGCGAACATAAAAGGCTCCCCGAGACTCCTACAAGGACTAGGCCTAATAGCCCGACGGTGAGCTAGGGCGCCCGATCCGTGCCTGTATGGGTCCGACACTCCACGGTATAGAGGTGTGACCCGCGATGGGGCATCCCTGTACTTTGAGTAGATTTAGTGCGCAGTAAGATTCTGCACGGATCTGAGGGATGCGGGGTGCGGCACGTATTCTCTAGTCCACCCATGGAACCACCGGGTGATCCCCGAAGGGGCGCTTCCCGACCCTGCCTCATCGGACGGGGCTTCATGAACCCCGTGAGTAGGCCTTGAGAGGGGAGCCCAAAGGCTATAGCGATGCCATAGCATGATTCACTCATCGCAAAGTGTGCACGGAGGGGGATGGAGGGACAACCCTAGCCAATGTTCTATGCCCGATAGCCAACTTATCTCAAGATTCGGTCTGCTGATCTCTTGAGACCCTAGCCCGTCGATCGATCCTCACTTTGAGTCTGCAGTAGGGGTAGAACCATGGGTTTGGGGTGTTTTCTTAGGTCTAGATGCATATTCTTTGCCGCTGGTATTTGGATGGATCGCCACCCTTAAATGGTGGTTATTTATATGTGATTTATGCTATGTGCTAACCCTTGTATTCACGCTTCCGCGACGTAGGAGCCCCATTGAAGGCGTGGGCCGAATGACCCCTCTGTGTCCTTCACTCGAGCGTCTTATTATAGATGGCCCGAGTTAGACGGAGGAGGGCACCGCCGCGGGCGAGTTGGTCGCCATGGGAGGAAAGTCCTCGCATGTATACGTCCGAGGGTCGATATGTTCGAGGAGCGTCCACAATGGTATCGAGCCGTGATTTGATTTTCGAAATCATAGCACTGACCAAACCCTAACTCGCTAGTTCGGTAGTTAGGAGAGAGAGTTTAAGCCAGTGTGATTGTTTAGCTCTCTGATGTTTGGTTTGGTGCTAGGTTAACGTAATAGAATGTAAGTTCTTAAGAAGTTTAGGGCGACTGGAAGACCCAAGTTTCGAAGAGCTATAACTTTGTATAGGTAGCTCGGATGAAGGCGAAAATGGCTCCAATGGATCGGGCACCTCCCAAATACCCTAGGGGGCACGTCTCCCGAGGTCAAAAAGACAATAGGCCGCCAAAAACTCAAAAGGGGCGCTGCTGTGCTCGGAGGTGTTTCTTTCGAAAAGTTGAAGCCGTATAAGTAACGCAAATACTTCTGATACCTATCGCCGCTACTTTTATCTGGCCTTTGTTTAAAAATTTTTATAAAAAAAAAAAAAAAATTGAAAATTTTTAAAATAAAAAGTGAACGTTGGAATTCAAATTTAAGTTACTTTTTAAAGCGTGTTTCTTCTGGGCGACCTTCTCCGCCATAGCCGCCGAGGCCGAGCTCTGTTCCCGCCATAGCCGACCTTCCCCACACCCCACACCCGATGTTAGGGGGTGAAGAAGTAAAGGAGAGGCTCGTGAAGGGAAGCGGAGGGCGGCCAAAACCAGCAAGTTGATCAACAAGGGGATCAGAACGTTGACGAAACATCAACCTAATGGTGGATCCAACCGTTGGTCGCAACAAGACCAACTGTGGGAGGAGAGGGCCAAGAATAGGAAGGCTACGAGTGGGGCAACAGGGCGTTGAAGAGAAAGAACACCAACCTCGTTAAGGAGGTGTAGGTTACAAGACCCGACAAAAGAATGCCGCCATCGCCAAGAAGACATCGGCCCGTAGGCGTGGCGGATCGTCCAAAGAGCAAAGCATCCAACAACGGTGGAAATCCCTCCCATCGCTGAAGGCGACCCTCAAGCGAAAAAGCCCATCGATACCGGTACACGCAGTAGCACCGGAGATACGTAAGTATCAGCAGTCAACTGAGCCATTGATTCGTCGGCTTCCCTTCCAGCGGCTTGTACGAGAAATTGTCCAAGACTTTAAAACCGATTTGAGGTTTCAAGCTTTTGCAATCCTCGCACTCCAGGAAGCTGCCGAGGCTTACCTCATAGAAATCTTGAGCGACGCCAACCTTTGGCGCCATACACACTGAAAAGAGGGTCACCATCATGCCCAAGGACCTCCAAATGGCACGAAGGATCCGAGGGAGTTTCTAAGTGACTAGGCTTAACTATCTTCTTTTCTCGTTGTAAAAATTTTGTGCACTTATCTATGTGAAGTATTCTAAATTTTGGAGTTGTGAATATAAAAATGTTTTTTTTTAATTTAAAAATAAATTATTAATTAAATAACTTTAAGTTGTAAGTGACTTTCAATGTAATGACTCGGATAATAAAAACCTTTTCTGTTGTACTCTTCTATCTACTTTCTCTAAATACTATCCGATATGACATTCTTGTGAGACTTGATGTCACTGTAATTCTGCTTATACCTTCTTATACTCAATATAGACGGTGCACGCAATGCCGCCGCGTACACCTTCAATGCCACGACTAACACCGAGCAGAACTTATGTTGATAAAGAGGCAATTAGTCGAAAGTTACAAACTTATGTGTTGAATGCCAACCCACCGCAACACGTGACAGAGGATGGGCCTGGAGTTACCTCCGTTGCCGCCAAGCCCACCACCCCAGTGACCACCACTTTGATCCAAGCCCCAGACCAAGACGAAGGAAGCACCGTTCCAAACGCCATAGAAGTTCCTCAAGGGATAGTGCTACCTCTTCACCATCAGCCCATTAGGGCGGATTTGGGGTCTGAAAATGGCCTCCTATCAGCCATTCCACGTCATATTTCCGCTCCTTTTTTCCCATGCCACCTAGGATACCAAAATCTCATCATTACATTTACTTGGGAATATTCTCCTAATAAGGGGATCGGCGCATTCATGGCCCATATGTATTTAATCGTTGGTTGTCGACGGTGATGCAACATGTGGCGCTTCTAAAAAGCCACTTGCATTATAGCATACCGGCAACTCATGGCGGGTGTCTCTTGGTTTGTCGGATACCAAGCGTCTTGGCCACCGATTCTTGCGCTATTTTCATTTAGAGGTCATGGCCATACAAGCTTCCCGCCTTCCACATTTCAAAATTTGAATGTGTAGGTTGAAGCTTTGTATCGAACTTTCATTTCGAGGCTTCAGCCGCGCTTTATGGGTGGTTCACATGGAGAAGTTTAGGCCCTCCGGCGAGTTCTCGGGCGAGTCAAGATCGATTAAAAATTCAATGCATCGCATCACCTTGAAGTTGGATCTTCGAGGGGCTGATTTTCCAAAACGGGGCTGAATTTTTTTGTCACCCCAAGTTCCAAGTTCGGTTTTTTAAGCCCGGCTGTCATAGTCGTCCATGTGAACCCAAAGATTAACCGGGATCTTTACTTCATCCCAATACAAAGCTTCCCGCCTACAATTCGGAATTTGAATTTGCTTAATGTATAAAAAGCATGGATTGTAGGAGAATGGACTTTTCGATTTCCATATGCACGCTGCAAATTTCAAAAACGAGGTTAGTACGGACGCTCGCTCACCACGGCCGGGTGTTGGGGTATACAAATTGTACACCTTCATTTCGCGTAGTCGCGATCCACGCAATATGGAAGCTCCAAATGATGTGTAGATAAGATCCAACTCGACTCATGAATATGCTCCAGCCTTCAATCGCAAAAAAGGAGGTCTAAAAATAAGAACTTAGACCTCGACGTGTTGCGCCTTGCGCCTCAAAAAGTGTCGACATCCGGGGCGGATGGCGCTTTTATATCCATTGGATCCGTTGAGTGGCAAGAAACTGTCATTTCGGGACGTTTCAAGTTTAGTCCGATTTTGTGGTGACGGTAACTCTGACCTCCTGGGATATTGTGAGAGATTGAGAGAGGATGAAGGCATTCAGAATCGAATACAGTTCCTTGAGATGAGCTGCTTCCTATAAGGAAGGGGAAATGTCCGTGAAGATGCTAATAAATGACATTATACTTTGCAATGCGAAGGGTTTATACATTCTTGAAGTACAAAGGTTATGGTGTTTGTGTTTAGATACCTCTAATACAAGAAGTCTTTGACTACTTTTCACAATAGATTTCTTTAAAAATCTATTGCTATTCTTGAAACTCTTTAAGTAGTAGAAGAACTCTTTGACTAGTTATCCATTTGATGACCATTTTTTAAGAAAATATGATATGTCACGTTCTTATATGCAAACATTCATAAAATTTATGAACATTGAAGGTCAAAGCCATCCTTGTTTAAAGAGGATCATATGATGCGAAATCTTCATGCGCAGAAGTAATTGCATATAAAAAATTCGCCTGGTGTGATCCTTGCGTAAAAAAGTAAATAGAAACACAAATATTGAACTTACAACTTATCGTAAACAAATAGTATTTTAATAAACCAACACTTTACATACTAACACTTTATACTTTAAATAAGATATTTCTTTCTTTCCTTTTACTTGAAAGCTTTTTTTTTTTCAAGATGGATCACACCAAGCGAATAATACATATGCAAAAAAAAAGGGACACACTAAATTCGCATGGTGTGATCCACTTTCTTATTTGTTGTCAAATTAAAATTAAACACAAGTACTCATTCCTATTTGTATCTAAAATGCTTTACCACTCTTAAGTACATAAGTCATTATCCCTTTTCAAAGAGCATATTATTTTTCAAGAAGGATCACACCAAGCGAATAGTACATATGCAACAAAAATGGAACACACTAAATTCGCATCGTATGATCCACTTTCTTATTTGTTGTCAAATTAAAATTAAATACAAGTACCCCTTCTCATTTAATGCTTTACCACCCCAAGTGCATAAAGTTATTAGTCCTTTTCAAAGAGCATATCTTTTTTTAAGAAGGATCACATCAAGCATCCTATTTGCATCTAAAATACTTTACCAACTCTAGTAGTACATAAAGTTATTAGCCTTTTTAAAAAAGCAAACACTTTATCAATAAATGAGCACGTCACATATCCACACTTAACTTCAAATAAGACACATATATATTTCTTTTATTAAAGATAATCAAAGTAATTTTACTATAGGAAGTCATCTTTTTCCAAAAAGATCACACCAAGCGAATTTTGTATAAGCTAAAAGGTTGGAATATACTAAATTAAAATTGGTGTGATCCACTTTTTGTTTGTTGTCAATAGATAATAACACTAAGTCCCTCATCAATAGTCTCCCATTTGCATATAAAATATGTATCATTCCAAGTTATATTATGTTTTATGAACTAAACTTTTTCAAAGAGGGTCCCAAAGCAAAATACAAACACTTAATCAATAAGCCAACACTTTACCAACAACCAAAGCTTTATTAAATAAGATTTTTATGTTATTTTATCAAACCTAACAATGTTTCCATATGTGACACTTTGAGTTAACTGATCCAAAGGCTCATGAAAGCGACATTTTATACAATATATCTTTGGAGCTCTTGTGTCGCATTAGTAAACACCTCTAATGGAGCAAATATTTTGTAACTCATTTTTTCAACAACCCTAGATGCACGCCTTATCAAACATTTCTTCATTGCAAGGACACCATGCTCATAAGGCTTGCACAATTAAACTTTAAAAGAGGTCATGGGACGACTTTCAAGCTCTGGCTCCCACAACTTTACAACGTAAAACTAGATGCCCATTGCCCCGAATGTATATCGTGGAAAAGCATGTCTCTTATGTCCATATGTTGGACAACAACGATGCTAGTAATGCTTTTCCCTAGTCTCAAATCCCCACATCCCGATAAATATAGCCCAAAGAAAAATATTTGATTCAAAGGAGTGAATATAAATCAAGAAGATCACATGACGCTAAATCTCACTACACATTTACAAAGTGCATATGCATTTTCGCATGGTGTGATCCATGTATTATTGAGGGTGCAAATTTGCAAATATCCTCCTCTTCAAATCCCTTCCCCCCCCCCTTCCCTTTTTTTTGCAATATACTATCCATAGCATTTATTTTGAACCCTATAGTTCTACCTATTCATTATGTTATGAATGTCGCCTCCCGCGATGTAACTCCATAGTCACCCTTCCGTTAAGGATAGCATTCTCACCCACGAGCCTATGGATAGATATCCTTCCCACCGCCATGCCTTTATTGTTTTGTAAGTGATGAACCCTTGAAGCAATGTAAGAGTACTAGGAGCAATGATGGATGCAATTAGAGATACAGATCGGTCGTTGAATTGTAAGAATGAATGGCAGGGAGCAATACGATGAATGGGAAGAGATGAAAAGTAGGAAAACTTCAGAATGAAAATTTGGGTAGTAAAAATATGGCATGTAACGTGACGCTTGCTTGTCCCACACATCGCCTCGCCCGTTGTTGCTTAACTCTATGCTCGCCCCGAAAAAACACGTTAACTATTGGAGACTTGGATTCCAAATGAAGAGCGAAGGCGGAGAGGATGCACGTAGCAGCGCTAATGTGAACAATGGAAATCTTGGTGCCAAAATTTGAAAGGTGGTTGGTGCATGTGGGCATGTGCACAGTAGGCGGGAAAAGTAGCCATTATTTTGGTCCGCGATACGATTTTCGAAAAATGCGGGCCATTAATGTGGTTGCAATGAATGCACAAACATGTCCTATGAAATTTCGCCATGTGGATGCCAAGTAAGCCTGCTCCTCTTTCTACTTGCCAACTAATACTGACTTTGGAAAAAAATGCGCAAACACCATTGGTCGCGAGAAACATGACGTGGAATTCTGGCATCCAAGATATGGGCCATTTTGAGACCCCAAATCCGCCCTAATGACTTCTGTGTCTTCTGAGTCGTCTGTATCATCCGGTGACCATGCAAAGCGCCGAGATAAGGAGTACCGCAAGATGGTTGATACGGCCATAACTAGTATATGGAAGAATAGGAAACTGGCCCAGTTTGATGGGAAATCTAGGGGCGGACTAAATGCAGAGTCCTGGTTGGACGAAATGAAGGAGTTTGGCAAATCCTATGGCATGACAGAAAAGGATACCGGAAAGGTTGCCACCACAAACCTTACAGGAGCTGCCCGTATTTGGTGGAAGGGCTATGCGCAGCCAAGCATCCGGACAAGGCGGTGCAAGTTTAAAAAGTTTGCTAAAGCTTTTAAGTCGCATTATGTGCCTCGTACGCACAAATGCCAACAAATCCGACCTTCTACACAGTTAAAGCGTATGGGTATGTCGAGTTCAGGCCTACATCGATGAGTTCATGCGCTTTGAGGTCAGATGTACCGGGGATGAATGAAAAGAGGGCTGGGTGGAGGGCTACATTGAAGGATTGGCCCCATCCATTAAACGAATGGTTAAGGCCATAGACCCAAAATCGGGCCTGGGTAGGCCGAGGCTAAGGCATTGAGCCTCGAGGAGGACACCAAGGAACCAAGATCCGCTGTCCTCGCTCCTTACTCGCAGCCCACGCCTGTCCACACCTTACCAACCCCTCCACCGAAGTCCGTGGTCCTCTCGCCAGAACTCTTACGGGCGCCAGAAAAGAAAGTCACCTTCAACATGCCCGGCAAAACCTGGATAATGCCGGCAAGGAAGTTCGGGATCTCTTACGCCTATTCCCAAAGAGGCCCGAGATCGCCACGCAGAGATAAGGCATGTTACGTGTATCGACCGGGCACTACATGCACTGCCCTTATGTCACAATGACTGCCAGGCTGGCCATGGCCGAACCTCGATTGGGACGATCTCGAGTCGACTCTGCCACGAGGAGGAGGCCCCTGGGCACATTCACTGCGAGTCCCATATCCTTGCGGCTATTGAAACTAGGCAATGCCGGAAAGTCACCGTTATTTCCACCATAGGTCAAGTAGACAAAGCAAACCTTTATAATTCTGATGGATACGGGCGTAGACACATAATTTTGCTTCTCCTAGAATGGCCTGGTATTGCGGCTTGAAACTTTGAGATCTCGGCCGAAGCCCGCCACTTTAGCCGCTGGTAAGATCGGACACACTCATGGCGTCGCATTAACCTTAAGATCAATTATGTGTGTGCACCGGGCCTTGGGTGCGAGATAATGGATATTGGCAAATATGATCTTATTGTTGGTATGGAATTCTTGGCATCTGCGAAAAGCCAATACATGATCATGAGAAACGGGAAGTTACCTTCAACGCCGCTTAACGGAGCCCGCAGAACTATAAAAGGTGACTCCTTAAACCCCATTATGCGCCTATCACCACGATCAGGCTTAGATAAGGCTATTCAGAAAGATAAGTTGCTTTGCATTATTAGACTTGCCTCCATCGAATCGATGCCAAGCTGTAAGCAAGTAGTTGATACCTTGCCTGGGAAGGGATTGCCAATCTTCTCCGAGAATTTAGCGATCTTTTTCGGATGAGATCCAAAAACTTCCTCCTTTTAGAGGAGTAGAATGTGAGATAGCTCGAGCCGTGCACTAAGCCTACCAAAGAAGGCCCCTGCACTGTATGAGTCCCCCGTGAGTTGGCGTAGCTTAAGAAGCAACTTCAGGAGCTACTAAACCTAGGTTTCATTCGACCTAGTGTTTAGCCCTTTACGCCCTATCCTTTTGTTAAGAAAAAGGATGGCTCCTTGAGGATGTGTATTGACTATAGGCAGCTCAATAAGCACACCATTAAGAATCGCTATGCTTTGCCTAGGGCGTATGATCTAATGGACCCGGTTGCAAGGGGCCAAGCAGTTCTCAAAGATTGATTTACGCCCTGATATCATCAAATAAGGATCAAGGAGGAGGACATTCATAAATCTGCTTTTTCGCACTAGATATGGGCATTATGAGTTTACCGTTATGCCTTTTGAATTAACTAATGCCCCGCAACGTTTATGCGGTTAATGAATGATGTCTTCCGACAATACTTAGATGATTTTGTTGTTATTTTCTTTGACGACATTCTCATCTATAGTAAAACCCCGGAGGAGCATGAGAAACATCTTCAGTTGGCCCTAGAAAAGCTAAGACGCCATCGCCTCTTTGCCAAGTTCTCTAAATGCAAGTTTGCCACTCCCAAAGTGGATTATTTGGGACATATCATTTCAGCAACGGGCATTGCGACAGATCCAAAGAAAGATAGAGGCAAAGAAGGGACTGGCCTATTCCGGTAATGTTTCGAGGTCCAAGTTTCTTAGGATTAGCGGATATTATCGAAATTTGTTAAGGATTTTGCAAAGATTGCGGCACCTCTTACTAATCTTACAAAGCATGAGAAAGTGAAGGATTGGATTGAGCATTGGAAAGCAAAGGTCCAGGCGCTTTCCAAAGAAATTAAAGATGCTTTAAACGTCAAGACGATCCTTACATTACCCGACCGAAAAAGGATAAGCTAGTGGCAACGGATGCCGCAAGAAGATTGCTACTGGGGAGTCCTAATGCGAGGGGAGGGTTATTGCCTATGATTCAAAGAAAATGAACGAAACAGAAAGCAAAATGATACCCTACCCATGATCGTGAATTGTTAGCGCTTGTCCGTGTTCGATATGGAGACACTACCTTCTTGGTAGAAGATTCCAGCTAGATAAGGATCATCGAGTCTCCGTTACTTATCCACCCACCCAAATCTCAATCTCCGGCCGAGAAGATGGATGGAATTTCGGAGGAGTATGACTTTGAGATTATGTATAAGCTGGGAAGCACAATGTGGTTGCGGATGCATTGTCACGCCATCCCTTAGTAACCCGAACCCATTGTAATGCAATTTCTACACTCACCAAAGGAGTTTGGGAAGCAGATAGAACAGACCTTGGCCACGGATCCCGAGTTCCGTGATGCCTCGGATAGTTTGAATAAGGAGGCACGCATGCATAAGGAACGTGAAGCTTTCGCTTGTATAAGAAAGAAGGCAACTTGTTATATTACAAGGATAAGTTGTGTGTACCGAGACTTCGGAGATACGTAAGCTCATTCTCCATGATACACACAATAGCCCTATAGCCGACACGCAGTTTTATGAAGACCTACTTTAAGATCCGCCTCCAGCTATTTCTCGGCCTTCTATGAAGAAGGACATTGCCGTTACATTAAGCGTCAAGTGTGTCACTGAGACAAAGGCGAACAATTAAGGACTCCGTGAGAGTTGCAACCTTTGGATGTGCCGCTAAGGGGAAGTGATAACCATGGATTTCATTGTGGGCCTTCCACGCATCTCCGTGGATATGATGCATTGATGGTAGTGGTCGACAAATTGTCGAAAATGGCTCATTTCTTGCCATGTCGTACCACCGGACCACGACATCGCTTCCGCTTTTTGCAAAGGAGATCTTCGATTGTACGGAATGCCACGAGTTATTGTCTCCGATGGGATCCCATATTTGTAAGTGCTTTCGAAAGATTTCTTTGCTACTATCCGACTAAGCTTGCTATGAGTACGGCATATCATCCTCGAACGGATGGTCGGCCGAAACGCACTAATCAGATTATAGAGGATATGCTACGCGCGGCTATGTGTGGAGTAAACAATCACAATGGGTCTTATATTTATCCGGGTAAAAGCATGTTAGGGTGTACCACTTTTGGAACCCGCAAAAGTACATACACTAGGTAATTTTAGAATCGGGTACTTTCTCATTTTTATTTTCATTAAAACTAGTACAAAGGTCCAAAATAAAAGTCAAGGACGATTAATATTCAAAGTTAAGATAAAGATAATGCTACCGAGACCAAAAATATATATAAAAGTTCTAAAATGTAACTTTTATTGAGATATTACACGGTACCCAATGGTACCTTTTTAGGTACTTTTTGGTCACTAAATAATACTTTTAAGGGACACCCTAACATGCTTTTACCCATCTAGTTGAGTTTGCCTATAACAAGATGAAACGTAAGTCTTCCGTATCGTCTCCCTTCATGATAAATTATGGTTATCAATGCCTTACCTGCACCGCATAACCCCTTTCTAAAGTGGAGGTTTCTCAAGAACTCCTCTTGAAATGCAAGCTCGGGTCGAGGAAGTTCGTGGTTACCTATTGGTCGCACGCACGCCGAAAGAGTGTAGCCGATAAACCTGATCCCACGAGTCTTCCGGGGGTGAATTGGTTTGGCTTAAGATTAAGGTAAAACAAGCCAAGCTTAAGATTGGTAACTGCAAAAAGCTAGCACCCAGATGGGCTGGGCCGTTCAAGATCACTGAACGTATTGGGGAGCAAGCATATCGCTTGGATTTGCCACCCCGCTTGAAGATCCACAAGGTCTTTCATGTGAGTCTTCTAAAGCAAAGACACCCCGGATCGAGCGCATCTTGGATACACCCACCCTACTTGAAATGACAGAAGAGCATTTGGATATAGTGCCTGAAGCTCTTCTTGATCGAGCATATAAGCAGACTCGGAGGACCCAGATGCTGCAATACTTGGTCAAGTGGAAACACTTGCCAGCTGAGGATGCTACGTGGGTGATGGAAACAGACCTTGAGAAGCACTATCCGGACTTCATGCGCAAATCTCAAGGCCGCACCATCAACGATGCTATCAACCCCGCTCCCGGCGGTAAGCTTGAAGGCTTGATTCGCCGAGAATCAGGCAGTAGAGGGGTAGATGCATCGTAGTTAACAATAGTTACCGATGATGGGATCACCTTCGTGTTCCTTAGGACGTGGTGTACTGTCAATGTGGGCACGACCGCGAACTGCTTATAAAGCATGTAGTTCATAGCCGCATTCATCTTGGCTATAATAGGAACTTGACCATTCCTTACGCCGCAATGAATTGCGAACCATGGGCATGATAGGTTCCTTGTAGATAAATTTTCTTTCATTTCTTATAGGGGGTGGTCCCTTCAACCACAATCTAATTATATATACTTGACATATCGACATGTATGCGGGCCGATTGAACGATGACGTGACCTTTGCCCATGTTAGAGGGTTGCCGATGCCCCAACTCTTCGCTTTTATTTTTGTCTACACGCCTTTGTTTGTTGTTACTCACGATGTTGATATTGGACCTCGGGTCCTTGAACTTGGTGCTTATGATAATCATGTGAACCGCACTTCTGCTTAAACTGCTTTTAAACTTTGAAGTTTTAATATATTACCTTCTGAAATAAGGAATTCCCTTCCTTCATAATGTCATTTACTACATTGTATCTAACCCCAATGCTGAGGACAGCATTAATTCTAAGGAGGGGAGAATGTGATGTTCCAAGTATTTATATGGTATACGTATAAATATATTGACACGCCACCCAAGATAGATACGCCACCATGGGGTATGGGTAACCTAGGAAGGAAGGAAGGAAGGAAGGTACTTTTATCGTCCCACGAGACCAATCTGGCCTATGGGACCCAATACAAAACGCAAAGAAGCGGATTATCGCCCGGATTAAAAACCCCCTCTCAAGGGTTTTCGAGGGAAAACTGCGGCAGCAATCACCACCGACAAATTGTGCTAATCATATAAAATGCGTAAACATCCCAATATATACAAATCATGCACCACCCCGTAGTGCCTAGTCACGGACAAACCCGGTGGGGCAAATGTGACTCGCAGGTCCGCATACCTGGATGTATGACCCGGTGGCACGATCGACGGTGTTCATCAGCAAATGCAAGGGCACGTCCGGCCGCATTAAGGGAGCCGATCCGCCCTGGATCCGACCGAACACTGGGCACTTCGAAAGTGTGAGACTCATCCTCAATGGCACCCGTTTGACAAAGACTTAGCGGAGCCCGGCCCGGGCGGGCTCCCAATCCACCGCCCGCGCCTCGCGAAGATGGTGGGCACCTCGCGAATAAATGGAGGCAATGAGTCTGCGCTTTTCGGGGGAAACGGGAACGCAGGTAGAGCCGTGGGCCCCTGGCTAACACGCGGATTGATGTGCTCCTTATGGTAATGGGCCATTTTGACTGCTAGAGCAATGGGGTCCCGAGCTTGCCAAGGGAAACAAGCATCTAGGTACTCCACGACGTTCGCCGACGTCAGTCAACAGTATGCGATCTGTGCTCCCCGCGACGCTCCATCTGGCGAACCAGTCTCTCTTACCCCTCCAACAAAGCCCTAAGCAGGCCAAGGGACTCATGGCCAAAGTATAAGCCCGGTCGCGAGCCGAGCATCACCCATAGTAACCACTTTACGAAAATAGGCGATGTGTCTATCAAGGTCACTGCTCGAAGCTGGCCGGGGCTTTCCTCAGTAGCGACCGAGGGACTGGCGGTTTCACCCCCAAGTGCCCGCGGCTAAAATGCCTTTCTCGTGACTCGCCCAAGTCATTCGTGTCGCCAGCAGAGACCACCCGCCCCAAACTCGACTTCGCATTTAAGGATGTGTTCAACCAGCGTCTCTAACGTATGTGATCCATGGCCCCAATCATATAGCTCGCTCAGATCAAGTGTTCTCGGTGATGGGCATAAAAGCGCTTTCCAACGGCCGTCACCGGTTTTAGATAGACGCCTCCCCCGCCAGAAGCAGGAGGGGAACTCCCCCCCAGGTACTTGTAGGTGGGCTGACGCCCACAGGCCGCCCCGATATGTGAGTGCAAGAGGCATGGGGTGACGGAAGAGGATATGAGAACCACCCGTCTTGGCCAGATTGACGCCAAGATGTCCAGAGCCCGACAAAATGTGTCTAGGGCATCCGTGAGATCGCGATAGCTTCGGGTGTGGGCCAGCCGCCAACATCGCCCCGCGATAGATGAGTTTCGGATGACCCGGTGCAAAAGTCAGATGCCATCCCCCCATGCTCGCAGTAAAGCGGGCTCTAACCGGACAATGTAGAGGCCAAAAGTGTTGGCGAGAGGGGGCAACCCCGCCGACCGATACTACATCGGGTGAATGCTTGGCCCGTCGGCCGCATCCCCGCCAAAACAACTCTCATACAACCCGCAGATATGGCATTCCCGCATTGTGCATGAGCCCCATTGACGCATCCTAGCCTACGCCTTTTCCTGGGGACCGTGATCAAAAGCCTTTATAAGTCCACAAAGCAGCAATACAAGTCCACCGATGATTCCTACTGTCTTCAATCGCCCTCCGCAGAGGGGTTGACCTAAAAGGGATTAAATTAGCTATGCTAATTTAATTATTAAGATAATAACCTATAATTAAGGAATTAATATGTAAAAGGGATAATTAAGTTAATTATGGTTTGGGAAGGTGCCACTGGCCAAAATCGATTGGCTAACATGGTGATGCTAATTGAGGCATCAAGGTGGATCACTACCCCCCATATCAGCCATAATCGACCAGGAGGAGTGGAGCGCCACCTTCGAGGAGCTGAGCGCCTACCTACCCTTGTGACCAGAGCTGAAGCGCCACCTTGAGCAGCTTGAGCCACCCTTGTGACCAGAAATGAGCGCCACCTTGAGCGCTTGAGCCACCCCTTGTGACCAGAAATGAATCACGAGACCAAGAAGATGGAAGTCCCCAATGATAACGGGTCCAAAGAACACAGGTGGGTGGCTAGTGTAGCTTGTGAATTCTAGGGTAGCGCCCCTTTTGGGCACTTGTTGTGTTGTTTTTGTCTGTTCTCTCTGTGTTTTACTCGTAGGAGCTAACCCTTGGTTGTAAAGGTAAGTTCTCTTTATATTCCGATTCGGTTTTGCTCTTAAAGGATGGGTTGATAGTTCCTTGCGTGAAGTATTACTCGAAATGGGGAATTAAGGGGGTAGAGACCTCCGAGCTCATGTATGATAGTATGCTCCTAGATAGAGCCCCGTAATATTCCCATTAAATGCGGCTTGTGCACAAGAGCCCACTGAATCGTGGATGCTATGGAATGGCTTAGCACCAAACAAGGGACACAATGGTGAAGTGGGGGTGGGGTCTTGCACAACATAAAAGGCTCCCGGACTCCTACGCTGGGACTAGGCCCAAATAGCCTACCGGTGAGCTAGGCGATCCGGGCCGGGTATGGGTCCGGACACTCCACGGGTACGAGGTGTGACCCGCATGGGGCATCCTGTACTTTGAGTAGATTTAGGCTTGTGTAAGTCGGGCACGGATGCGGATGGGTCGCTGATGCGGCCACGTATTCTCTAGTCCACCCATGGAACCACTGCGGATCCCGAAGGGGACTTCCCCGACCCGCCTCATCTGGCCGGGCTTCATGAACCCTATAGTAGGCTCGGCGGGGTGATACCTTGAGTCTCCGCGTGTCCTGAAGGCTATAGCGATGCCATAGCATGATTCGACTCATCCGCAAAGTGTGTGAGGGGCGGATGGAGTGGACAACCCCAGCCAATGTTCTATGCCGCCCAACGCCATGCCAAGATTCGGCCCTGCTGATCTCTTGAGACCTAGCCGCCACCGATCCTCACCGGAGTCCGAGGCGAGGGTAGAACCATGGGTTTGGGGTGTTTTCTTAGGTCTAGATGCATATTCTTTGCCGCTGGTATTTGATGGATCGCCCACCCTTCGCGGTGGTTATTTATATGTGATTTATGCTATGTGCTAACCCTTGTATTCATGCTTCCGCTGCCAGGAGCCCCATTGAAGGCGTAAATAATGACTTCTCTCAGGTCCTTCACTTTCGGCGCCTTATTATAGATGGCCCGAAGTTAGACGGGAGGGGTTCTGGCCGCGGGCGAAGTTGGTCGCCATGGGAGGGGAAAGTCCGCATGTATACGTCCCGGTGGGTCGATATGTTCGTGGAGCGCCACAGCGATTCGCCTGCACGCCCTCCTTGCTTACATCCGGCACACCGCAGGTAGTCTCCCACATCATGTGATCGAAGATATCGATAGGGTTGATCAGACCGCTCTAGGACTTTCCGATCAAACCTTTTTTTTCGGCCCTCCGCGGCAAAAGATACATTTCTCGATACAGCTTTTTAGGGTGCCTTCCCGCAAACGCCCATAGCTAGCAAATGCTTCAAAGCCTTTCCTAACGCTTTTAGGGTGCCTTCCCAACGTCCATAGCTAGCAAATGCTTCAAAGCCTTGCCCCGGATAATACACCTCTTCAATTCCCAAAGCAATGCCCTATGGGTTGGCCTACGGGATCATAGTCGAGGCCTAGGGGTCTCTCCTCAATTCCCATTCTCCACTGCCGCCTGCATGAACCATGAGGGGATCATGAAAAGATTAATATGAAATTAGAACATGAATATGAAGGAAGACAACAACATGCTTACTTTTGAACGTTTTGATGCTGTTAGGTTGGGCGAGATGTAGCCCCACATCCTCCTGAATTTCATTCAAGTGGACGAGAATATCCTCAAGACTGTGGCATTGATGGCACTACTCAACAAGCTATTGTCGGTCCTCACCATCTCTGGCCACTTGGCTTGAATAGTAAGCAAATGAACTCGATCAAGCATCGAACTCAACTGAAACCAACTAACTTTCTACCAAGAACAACTAAGGCAAGGGTATATATAGACTCATGAATCAACCGTTGTACTATCCATTGTACAATGGTTAAGCCATGATTTCAATTTCTAAGGGTAAAGTCAACCATAGGATAAAAGGTTTAGAGTTTAGACCCAGAGCCTTTGACCATAGGATAAAAAAAGCGTAATAAAACGCAAGGGATCCCCCGCCTCTGATCCTCCGGATCAGCTCGTTGGATGATCCCGTCCTCCTGATCACATACTAATTAAAACGGATCCCTCCGGGATCCCTCTAGCTGCTCGATCACATATGTTAATATATTATTTATCATAGCCAACCATTGAAATATGTCCTGAACGGAAACATTAAACTTTGGTAAGTTGAAACCCTTGGTGGAAGCTTTGAAATCAAACTTTGGTGCATTGAGCCATTGCATCCAATAAAATTACCTAACTCAAAAGCCAAAATCACATTCACACATTAAAGTCTTCAAGAAAATATTCACATTCAAGTGTTCAAGATCCCAATCAAAGTCCTCACATTCACGAATGATCCAAAGCGTCCGGGGTCTACTATCACCCGTGCCACCCTGGGGTAAGTGAAAGGTGGAATCGCCAAGCAATCGCGGTTCTTCGAGCATTATCTTGTAGCCCCGACCTCATGCAATCTATATCTTCTTTTTGAACCAATCACTTAATCGGAACTGCATTAAAACATGCATTTAGCCATGAACCCGATAACATGCACACACAAAAAAGAAAAACAAGAAAATTACATAAACTCAAAGACTCACATTATCCTCCTTGCCATTGATGTTCTAACAAATTTCTTCACATAATTTATGACATACACACTACAACCAATTATTGTGTCGTTGGGGAGTTTCTAATGGAATGCGTGGTGCATTATGCAATGCACTTTCCTCATGCCTCCACCTCTTAAACACGTCTGTGAGGAATCTGCGAGTATCAATAACAAATTAGCTTAAATCATAAGGCAAAAGATTAAATAATTCGAGATAGAGACAAATTCGGGTAGATGCATGCAAGGGATCATATGAATCAAGGTGCGTATCGTAAGGGGCGTGGCTTTCCAAGCCGAGCACACGCTAGGCCATCACTCACTAAGATGAAAAGGCTCCAATGGCCACTAAGAAATAGCAAATTGAAAGGCAATTAAAATATATTTAAAACATAATTAATCAAGCCAAAGAGTTTACCCAAAGATTGACACAGAATATAATAGAATTGTGTCTCGCCTGGATCTTCCAAATAAGCCCTACCAAACGGGTTATATCGTGGAATGAGCTTGGCAAACTGCTCATAAGCCCCTCGCAACCCTACCTTGCTTCCACTCAAGAATAGCCCGAATGCAAAGCAGATGTAGGAAGACATGATGGCACCTTTTCTCGATAGGAATTGAATGCGTAATTACCCCTGCATAAAACTAATTGAGTGCAATGATCAACCAAATTCAAGAAACTTAAGAACTTAAAACTTACAGGAGATAAAAACCAATGCAATCCGAGTCCACATCGCTCTCCACTTCCCCGAGGCCGGAAGGGATTGTCATAAATTTAAGGGCCTCTATTCCCCGGATGTAAAACTCAACATTTGCCGACTTGTCACCGACCTTTTATGAAGGGCTCTCAACCACCACAGGGAAATTTAAAGTGAAGGGACACCGCCATCGATCAACACCTTTTTTGGTAGTCCAAAAATCAATCTAGAAAATGTGGATCAACGTATACGATGATACAAAGATAATCTTTGCCGGGCTTGGGAATATTTTCCTCGCCAGCTTCTCAAGCACGATCCAGTTAGGGGCCATGAATTCATGGATTTAGGGGGTTTTGGGGTTTTGGGTCCCACGATGCCTCAAAGAATTTTTGGGCTTAACCTTTGGCAACACAGTTTAGGGCCGTGGGGATGAAAAAACTCCTCCTGCTCCAGCCTCTGAAACAGCCACCTCCTCGCCACATCGGGTAAAAGCACTTGGGTGTTCCACCCTAATTTTGTCCCCTGCCCCCAAAATGTGGCGTTGCATCCACCACTTTGTGGTATGAAAGTATAATTATGGCACCGCTTTGTCGCCGGTATTTAAGAATAGAGTCCCGCTATTCAAATTCAAATTCCTATTCTTTGGCCCCTTCCCCGTTTTTTTTGCCTCGCCCTGTTTTTGGCTCCCCCTCGCTGCATGAGCTCCAATCCATTGTGGATATGGATGTCAATGAGGTAATCTGCACACAAACCGCATTTGACAGAGAAAACGAAGAAGAACCAAGGAACAAGAAATGTTGAAGAAAAGATGCCGAGGAAAAGAAGAAGAGAAGAAAAATTGAGCTTGCGCGCATTGGCGTATGATCCGGTTCATCAAGAAGTGCAAGCAAGAACGCCGATTGTCCTTAATTTGCTAAAGTCTTTCCATAAACGTACCAAAAAGAATGGAGGATAGCACGAAGAAAGAAATTTTACTTGAGTTTTGAGGGATAAAACATTGGAAAAATTCATAGGTGAAGAATTAAAGGATTTGGAAGCCAAGAGCATCGCTATAAGGAGCCTCCGGGACTCCATGCATCGGCCAAACTCTCTACCAAAGAATGATCCTATAGCAGCCCAAGAATAGCGCCTTTGTAATGTCAGAGCCACGCCACCAGATTCTCGAAACAAGTGACAAAATCAGCCAATGAGATCTTGAAAGGTATTAGGTGTTCACCCAAGAAACCCGTAAAAGGCAAAGAAAAAGAGGGAAGAGATCGATTACAATGGTGGGAAATGGGTTTCTTACAAGAGGGCTAAAAGATTCGATGCAATTTCGTGATGAACATATAGAAAAGATTCAAAAATTTGGATTGAGAACACCAGTAGAGTGTTTCCTAACACAAAGGATGTTAGAACTAGAAGATTGAGAGAAATGTAAGAGAAGAACATGCTGCCCACTATCCGGAGGAATCACGGTGTTAGTTTATTTCTGTTAATCATGTTTTCTTAGTTATGGTGCTTAGTGTGGTGGTGCATGGTGGTTATTGTGTTGTACGCTGATTGTGGTGTAAATCAGATGCAAAGATGTGAATTGTGTGTAGTTGACTCTAGTCCGAAATGCAATATTTAATGTTTGGAATATTATTAGAACATGACGTAATTGAGTACTCCTTTACCGGGTGTGTGTACGCCTAAAAATATTTGAGCTATAACTAATTGATCCCGAGATACAAATTTTTGTTGAATAAAGACAATCGATTCAAAGCACTCATGGAAAGTATGATATATTAAAAAAGGATCTTACAAAATTTGGTTTACAAAATTTGGCTTTCCATTGAAAGCTCAGACTGAGAACTAAATTTACATGCATGATTTCTAAGCAACAGGAAATGCCGGTATGATCGCTCGAGAACCTGCATCCAAAAATTATTGTTTTCTCGCACTTCAAAAGCATCTAAGCTTTCTCATCCCGTCAATTTAACAGATGAGGTTTGCCGTCTTCCTGCATCCCCGGTGGTAAAATACGCAATTCGCCAAGAAAACCCGTTGTTGCAGAGTCGAGAGGACAAGTGACAGAGAACAAATATACCAAATGCCTTTGCAGCCGAAGATGTAACATAAGTTGATGGACCTTGTCTAAGAGCTCTCTTCCGCATTATCTGACTCCAAGCATAGCCATTGAAGGCCCAAAGATCCAAATCATTATTGTATGCCTTTAGGTTGATTCAAATCAGCAAAGAAGGTGGATTTAGGCATATCCACCTTCGAGAGATTGATCACGAGCCCTGCTTAACATGTGCCTAATAACCTCCTCGGTCACCCTACAATAGTCAGTAGTGATCTCCAACATGGATCCTCATGTTGCGGGAATGAACTTCTTTTGAATTGGTGCGAATTGGGAATGAAACGCCAAAAATCAGACGAGAAACAGGGATTTAGGACCCGCATCCTTTCTAATGATTAGAAGAGGAATGTAATTATTATCGTGGTGTACGCAATTTCTAAGTGTTTATGAGAGCGTGCTAGGCAGATTTTTATGTCGCATTTAAATAGGATAAAAGTGATGTGATGTGATGTGTGGTGTCGTGATGGTGTGGTGTGGTGGGTGTGGGTTATGTTATGTCCATGGTGTCATGTGGGTGTGTGCATGTTAATGTATGATCCGGAGAATCTCCCCCTCACCCCACCACACCCCATCTATCCCACCACCATAGACTACCACCACATCTCCACCACCACCACATCACACCACAATCCACCACACCACCCACACACCACCACTACAACCCCCACCACCACCACCACACTCCACCACACCACCCACACACACCACACCACCACCACCACCACACTCCACCACACTCATCATAACCACACACCACTACACCACCACCACCACCCACCCACCACCACACCACACACCACCCACCACCACCACCCCACCACCACCACCACCACGCCCCACCACCACACCACACACCACTCCACCACCACCACACCACCACCACCCCCACCACC
Source organism: Isoetes taiwanensis (assembly GCA_021234155.1). Lineage (NCBI taxonomy): Eukaryota > Viridiplantae > Streptophyta > Lycopodiopsida > Isoetales > Isoetaceae > Isoetes > Isoetes taiwanensis. The sequence continues at coordinate 8,238,748 of JAJEKV010000044.1, read as the reverse complement.
ACCATCCACCACCACCACCCCCCACCACCACCACCACCACCCACCACCACTCCACACTCCACCATTTGGTGTATGGTGTGGTGAATGGTATGGTGTGTGGTGGGGTGTGGTGTGGTGTGTGGTAATGTACACAGCACTAAGGTGCTCGCTCTTGAATATGATGAGTGTGGGGCATGGTATGGTGCATGGTTTGGTGGTATACACATCCTAACAGTTTAGTGTTCATTTCATGCGATGCTATTGTTCAAGAGGTTTTGGACCAACATCCGTAAATTAAGATTCGCCTTTCGAATTTTGAGAAGCTAAAACCCCGTTTGTTGTGAAATTGAAGGACTTCAATAGTTGCCGCTGCATTCAAAGACGGAGGATGCAAATGCTAGTGGATGGACTCAATGGGATGAGAACCAAACATCCAAGAATTGCACTTGCACCCGCGATGTTTGTAGATCACATGAACTTGGTCAATGCAAAGTACACCAAATAAAAAAGCAAGTCAGAAGCTTGTGGAGATCTATATTGTGTCCAAAGAGTGAATTAGATGAGTTTCACAAGAAGGCGGCATCCTTGGAAATTGTGAGTCGGTGGAATCAAGAAGTTTCAGACTGTCCCATGGAAGGAAGTGGCAAGAGGAAAGTGAAATGGGAGTACATTGACTATGAAAAAGACAACGCCTCGAAGTTCGTTAGGAGACCTGACTCATCAAGATAATGAGACGTAACCCAAAGAGCTTCTGATAAACCGAAAGAGCGTCCTAAAATTTTTCCACTGCATAATTTCAAAAACCAATGGCGTGCAAAACAGTTTAAGGAGCTTCGGAGAATCTCCCGCCAGATGCATGTCTCTCGGTAGTGGATTTTGCAGAGAACTATACATTCAAGGAACAAGAGGAGTCGCGGTGATGCGCCGGTCAATAACAGTTACCATTTTGGTTCAAATAACATATCAAGATGACTTAGTGGCGATGAGATTATCAAGGAAACACATTACTATGTATCGATGATAGGGAACACGATACTTTGTTCAAACATCGCTTCATGAAGCACCACAAATATCTGGAGCAGAAAGGAAGGGTTCCAAAGAGACATTATGTGTTTTCAGATGGTGCAGCATCTCAATTCAAGGCTTCTAGACCATTTTACTTTGTGGCTAGGTACACAAACGACACTGATGTCTATATGATGTGGAATTTTTTTGGTTCTAACCACGGGAAAGGTGAACACGATGGCAAAGTCACGTGAAGAGAGATGGTTAAGACAACCCAGAATTAAAATACAAAGAAGATAAAATTGGGTAATGCTCATGAAGTGGTAGAAGTTGCCGAAGAGATGTTTACTTGTGGAACATCCGAGTGGATGAACACATCTGAAACCAGTAAGAGGAAGAATATAAAAAGGTTCTTTTGGGAAGTCAAGGTGGAGGATATAGATAGAAAGAAAGCATGGGGTGCAGAAAGGATTTTGGACACTAGGCAGATCCATTGTATACATGCATTCAATCCTCGAATCTCCATTGCGCTTGCACACGAGGGAACTTTCATGCTTCGCAGCCACGCTTGGATGGCATGTGGGACAGCTTGTGTGAACAAGCACTACGCTGATGATTGGAAACTTCAAGTTATTGTACCATCCTCCAATGTGCATGCCGACATTGAGGACCGTGAATCCAAAGAAGTCCTTGTTCTCCTCCAATCCCACGATGTTAGCAGAGGCACTTAGAGTTGGTGATAATTTTGTCGCCGCTGTTCAAAGGGAATGATGAGGGTTCTCATTTTGGATTCTCATGTGCACAAAACCAAAATGGATAGTGGAGAAAGACTTCAACTCAATGGAACATGGTACCTCACCGCGATAGTGTCATAGAAGGTATGTATTACAAGAAGGGCGCAAGATCAACCGCCGCCTATGATCTTTTGCAAAGAAAGACGCCCTAGGCATAATATTCACAACACATATCCAGTAGTAATCGACTTCACATGCCACCAACTAAATGTCAAAACAGATCAGATATAGGCCGATCCTTTTAGATGAGGAGAAAATTTTTACGCATTTATCCAAGTTCTTTTTCTCGATGATGATGAAATGTAAAACCATTCTCAGAAGTTTTCTAACTCATGTGAAGTTTTGTGCTTCAAATGTGAAAATGAGTTTGTCTTGATTTCTTTTGAAGATTTGAATTCTTCCCAAACACTTGATTCCTTTGTTTGTGAGATGAATTCAATATGAATTTTCATTGAAATGAATCGAGGTTACAATAACAATTATGTACATAAGAAAAGATATACAAAGGATTTAAGCACGAGGTGACTCATGCACCTACATACTTCCCAATACATATGTTCCTCCCGCCCAGCTTTTGTTGCTTCTAATCTTAAAACTTCAAGCATGAACACTCTAACATCAACTAGATCCCGGTCCGAAATGTCCACAACCCGCAGCTAACCACACTTTGTCAATAACAGAGTTTGGTTTGTCCACGCATTTAAATTGACTTACTAGATCGCAACAATATATTCACTCCTTTTTAAGTACCCCTCACAAATTTGTGCATAAACGAATATACGGGTGTGGCCACATGAATGATCATCGGCTTGAAGAGGCGCTGCTCGAAATTTTCACAACATCCGAGGTTGTAAAGCTGAAATTATTGTGTCCAAGCAATTCCAGAACCCTCAGACTCAAAGTTTGTTGTCATTGTGCCATAACAAAGAAATGCAATGAGCAAGCACTAACCTCTCAATATGTGCCGCTTCGCCATGCAAGCTCGAAGCTATCAAAGTGATATATCCCTGGTTTATATCTGTATGCGACACACGCGGGGTTTACAATCGTAAACAGTCCGAAGCCAAGATGTCCATCACAAGCGTGCAAAACATGTACCGCACTTATCCGTATTCACATGTTTCCTTATTGTTTTGTAACTATTTGTGTCCTTGGACAATGTCGAAAGTGAAAAAGAGGGTCAAAGAAATGAAAGGGATGGCTCATTCCTTGAGAATCAAGTAGTATTCCATGTATCTCAAAACATATGCATATCATCCGGCACAATCCCGATGATCACAAATCGATGAAAGTATCACCTTGAGAAGAGGAGGATCAATTGATCATTGAACCATCAAGCAGACGCTTCCAAAAATTTGATGCCTGGTGGAGCTAATCACGCACAGCCAGCTCCACTCAACACCACTTCCGTGATGTGTATTTGGCTTTAGATAGTCGATGGACCCTAAGCTCTATCATCTCTAGTTCTAAACACACACACGGTAACATTTGCTCACAATCCATTCAAATATTTTAAATTGAAAAAGTACAAACACATATCATAGAAATTTTTTACTTATATTGACTTTCAAAGAGTTTTACAAGATTCATCTATGAAAATACTTGTTTGTGCATTTTATGCAGCTTGCCGACTCTTCTCAATCCCACATGTTCCACATTTGATGTTCCTTTCACATAAGTCGCACACTTTCGCACCCAAGTCCCTCCGTACCATGGTTTGAGTTGCTCCAAAAGGAAATTGAATCCAACCCGCTTCTGAGCAAAACTATTTGGACATATCATTGTGTTCTACTGGTTGGCGTAACCCTTATATCTGGCCGCCATCTATCAACAATGTTTTGTCACCCGTATCTCCAAAATTTCTGGTACACTTTGACAGATCCTTAAGGAAAATTGGCTTATTAACCACTTTAATTTTGTGTTGGTGCAAATATCCCGATTCCAAATAAAAGAAATCGCCTTATATTCCTGCAAAGAACTTTCTCACAACAAGTCAACATTACTCTTAGCCATGCCGGACCACAATGCAATCTCAAATTTTGAAAAACCATTCTAAGAACTCCCAAATCCAGTGCCCGAAAAACTCGCGAACTTTTGATGGTTCAATTTCGATGGTCACTTCGCTCCTACCATGCGGGATCCTCTCTTTCAAGTCATAAAACTTGCCTAAAACCCCATTAAAATCCGCAACAAGAAGAATTTCAGTTAACCTCTTGGTTTTGTTGGTTGAGGTTGTATTGGACTCGTTGGAGCAACCTCGCATCTTGTCCAGGATCCTGGTTTCTTTGTCAACTTCATCACACCGCGATCCCAAGATTTGGCTCATATTCAAAGACCAAAACTTTTTTCGGTGAAGGACCCCGCATTTAATGAATCTCAAGGGAATTAATTTCCCAAATCAGATGCACTAGGAATCTCTTCGATGGCTTCCCCCATTTCAGAGCATTTATCTCTAAAACATAATTGAAATGAGGAAGACCACGTAAAAAATACAAAAAAATAAATCATGTATGTGGCATCTGTGATTACTTGATAATGACCGCATTCGGCTTGACTATCCAAATTCGGCGGAGTCTCCACGTCGTCGCCAGAAATTGGGATTGACTTAGGAGTATCAAATGGGGTGAATTCTAGGTACAACCGGGAGGTATCTTGCGCCTCATAACCGACGAGGCGTGGATAACTCATGTTGGATATCCTTGGTCTCAAATTTCTGCAATTTCGCAAACACTAAGTCAAGAGACCTCGCGGACAACATCAAGAAACATTAGTTAAGGCACTTGTTTTGCGCCGAATCTATATTGTTTGCAGCGAACAATATCAAGCCCGGTGAGTTGACAACCATTCAAGAGGGTCACGCGACCAAAGCTTTTTACTCTTTTTCGATGTTCCTGTTTATATATATCTAAAGTGCCCCCTAAAATGAGCGAGCAATCTCTATCCTGGGGGCACTTTAGATACAATAAACGTGACAAGCAAAAGAGAGACTAAGCCAGTGATGGAAGAGACTCAAGCCGTGATGAAAGAGACCCGAAAGTACAAGGAGACGAGACTTCCCAAAACCTTGCTTTCACCCCCTCTTTTTGACTTACTTGTGTCTATTGGTTCTTGTGGTACCACCAACACCAAAAGCCAAAAGCCATGTCTCAGCCATAATGTGGCTACAAACTCCGCAGCCAGGTTCTAGAGTGTCCAAAACAAATTCAAAATCAATAGAGTCTTTAGACGAGGGTTAGAGATGATAATATTTACCTCAAATGGTGTGATAGACATGGAATGTGATATCGGGACGGGATTCTCGCTATCACAACCGGCAACATTTTACCCTCCCATTTCGTATAACGCCCACAAAATGGACAACCTTCATCATCACCCTCTTCTTCTTAAAGGAGTGTCATTTCACTCGCCGAAGCATTGGAAGTGCAGGATCTAAAGCCTTTAGCTCAATTTCAGTTTTTAATTCCTTATTTAATTGTTTCAGCCCAGCAACACCGTACCATTTAGCTCTTCATCCTTAGTTCGCTTACAACCCAACACCCTCTGCCGCTTTCGATTTGTCGCCATGATTGATTGCCATATGTGCAAATCGGCTCTAATTTCGATGCTTTTATGCTCCATCAACTCAATCTTTCTTTTGATATCATTTTTCCTATCCCGCTTGCTTGCAATCGCTAAGCTTTGCATCTATCAAAACCTAGTGATATTGCAGCCAACCATTTCCTTCACAAAGTCCGCCATAGTGCGCCAAAAAAACAAAAACACTCGTGATATGTCGTACCTCCTAACATAGTAAGCCAATGACTAATGGAAAACCACAATCACACACCACACAACACAAGGTAGGTCTTACACACCACCACATACCACATACCACACAACATGACAAGACACACCACCACAACACTGGTGGTGGTGGTGGTGTCCTGTGGTGGTGGTGGTGGGTGGTGGTGGTGGTGGTGTGTGGTGGTGGTGGTGGTGGTGGTGGTGGTGTGTGTGTGGTGGTGGTGAGGTGTGGTGGTGGGTGGTGGTGGTGGTGGGGGTGTGTGGTGGTGGTGGAGTGTGGTGTGTGACATGGTGGAGTGTGGTGATGGGGTGTGGTGGTGGGGGTGTGGGGGTGGTGGTGGGGGTGTGGTGGCTGTGGTGGAGTGTGGTGGTGGTGGATTGTGGTGTGGGACATGGTGGAGTCCGGGTCCGGTGGTGTGGTGTGGTGGTGGTGGAGGTGGTGGTGGTGGAGGGAGTGTGGTGGGTGGTGGTGGTGGTGGAGTGTGGTGGTGGTGGAGTGTGGTGGTGGTGTGTGGTGTGGGAGTGTGGCGGTGGGAGATGGTAGAGTGTAGTGGTGGGAGATGGGGGGGTGTGGTGTGGGACATGGTGGATGCCAACAACTCACCACCACCACACATACCTCATCTATCATTCCTGGCATCCATTGCACCTAAATGCCTACGATGGCATCATAGAGACACAACACACACAAAGATGACAATACAAACGCAACATGATGCAAAATGGTAGTAGACATGCGATTCTGAAGTGGATTTGATGTTATCTTTTAGTGTTGATAGAAACAATCTAATCAAGCTTGAAATTTTTTATTGTAACACAACTAATAATTGAACATACCGCAATGGCATGTTTTTGGTCTCGAGAACATTGCTCTGCTTTTACTTTTTTGATTGTGAGTTCAGATTGAATGTGTGGTCTAGAGGAACCCCGATTTGGTTTTTTTCTCATCTTCATCATCCTCACTTTTACTATTTTCCTCCTCGCCGTGTTGGATTTTACTATGCTTTCTCTTGGTCCAGAAGAACCGGCCTCGGCTTTCTCATCGGGAGTTTTATAATAATCCGAGAAGCTCTTCCACTAATGTTTCCCCTTTATATGCAGATAATAAGCCGCTTCGTGTTCCAGAGCCATTCCACCCCATGTATGTGGCTTCCACAATTTTTTGTAAATTTGTATGAACTCTTTGTATTGTTCATTGCTCGATTCTTCAACCCTCGTACAAGAAAACATATGCCTTAATTTTTTCGCTTGAACAAAAACATTTGGGGAAAATACACGTATGGATTTATTTAGAACTCGGTCACCCCAAAGCTTCTTTAGATCTTAAGTGGGGCACAATCTCTTTGTTTGAGGAGAGATTTCATCGCGGTAACCAAGCATGCTCAATCGACTCCATTAGGGTTCAATCGGCAAGAAGCGCAAAAAAGTGAGGAAGAGGTGATTCTTTCTTAATTCAAAAAAGGTGGACAATGACGGGCATAAAATTCAAAATAAATCGACGCCATTAATTCTCACTCCCACAATCTCCTTCGGTATGCACCCACCCGATTCTACCACAAAGGTGGTGCCAAAATGTGGCGCCTCAAGACGCTTTTGATACACCACCCAGCTTTTTACCCCATCATCACCGGCCCAATTGCCTTTGCTCCTTGCTCTTTTGGTTAGTGGAGGCCAAAGCTCATCATCGAGAGATTAAATTTTGGTGCTGTTCCCGATCCGTGCCTTTATCTCCCTCGATCTGCAATTGTTGGCTTTCCAATTCACTTGCTTTCTTCCTCCGGACTTGTAAATTAATGAAGGCTTCTCTTTAGCTCTTATCGAAGATCCATTTCAATTTGCTCATCGGCCCACCACTCCAAAGATTTCTCCCGCCCTCTGCAAATTTTCGCCGTTGTGGGCATATTTATAATCGATCCAAGCTTCGCCACGTAAATTTTCCCATAACTCCTCTTCCGATTGGCATTACGCTCTTGCGAGGCTCGTGATGGGGCAAAAAGTATTACGATTTGGAATCCTCCCCTGATTGCCGTAGAACCCGAAACCTATCATACAAGGCATGCACTTTGAACCTATGATTTTCGAGGTCAACCTTCCCGAGTAATGCTTTGGTGGTATCCTCAATTAAAGCGCTATCTCTTTTACACCGATAAGAATCAGAATCGTGGGCCTCTTGGTTCTTGAAATACACTTGAGTGTTCTGGCGCGTTATCTATGACCGCCCTTTGCTGCCTTCCTCATTCAAATCAATGAAGCGGTTGAAAGAGACAAAACATTCTCCGCCAAAACGGTATTGAGGCTAACTTCCAGTGGTTATGGACTCGGCCCATCCGGCAACCACGGTAAGATTTAGTTAAGAATAGTAATAGTAAAAAACTTGATAAAACGAGTGAAAGGGTTGATTTTACCGTAGCCGTTAATCACGAGTAGCGACTTATATGCGCATAGCGATGTAGATATTTCGACAAAAACAGCGTACCTGATCGGGGTAGCCCACGGCTGAGAGTTAAAGCCCGGACTTGGACTCTTCGACATCGGCAGTGCTCTTAGTCTTCAGGGTATCCCGAGCTTCGTGGCTGACTATTGCCCGCGTCGCAGCATCGTGTATAACTTTGTCCGAATTGAGTAAAATATAAAAGTCACTGGCGCCACACGCGGGATCGAAGGGCGGTATAAATCCGCCCAGGATCCTAGCGGCTGCTTGTTAAACCACCTCGGAGTGCATCTAGCAGTGGAGGCCAGCACCAGCCTCCGCGTCGGCTCTTCCATTGACCCTGACGGGTGATCAGGAGATGGGATCCACTCACGAGGCCGAGGTGATCGGAGGAACTGGGATCACCCGCAGCGTGAATAAGCGCCCGTCGTATTAAACGGCCCGCGGCGGAGAAGCAGGATCAAGTCACGGGATCCACGTCACCCCGATGAGGGGATCCGGAGGGCGTGATCACCCTCGGCCGGTCGCGTCCGCCCGTTACTATCGATATAGTGGTGACCGGAGGAGGATCCGCGTCAGGGGTGCGGGATCCGAAGAGTCGTCCATGGATTATCGATACTGAGCGGGTGATCGAGGAGGGATCCACGTCCGAAGTGTAGGGATCGGAGGAGGGATCACCTCGACGGATAGCGACGCCCGATATCAGCGGGCGAGGGGATCCGGAGGAAGGCGAATCCGCGATGCTCATGCAGGATCCCGGAGGCGGGATCATCCGCGGCCGGATGCGTCGCCCGTTAACGGCCAGCGGCTAATGGGGATCGGAGAGGATGGCGATGGATGATCCGAGGCGGGGATCTACGGCGGGCGGCAGCGCGATTACGCGGGGAGTTTTGGGCCGGCGAGGATGAAGCAATACGTAAAAAAAAAAAAGA